>WSYH01017190.1:0-12220 GCA_036426205.1 Ascaphus truei | reverse complement strand
GGTTTTGTGAGTAAGTATTTGTTTTTACCATTATCTAAGCACAACATTTTTTTACAGTATATACATTTTGGTTATGATTACGAAGATCATTTCCTATGTGGAATGATTGCAGTATATTTTTGTAAGGTTAAAAGGTTTAACTTTTTTGTTAAATGAAAAGATTTTGGGGATTGACTACATAAAAAATAAAATAAAAAGAAGAAAGGCAAATAAATAGTTAAAGAAGTCTTTGCTTGCCAAAACTAAATTATTCATTTTACTGGCAGACTGGAAAGAAGCCAGCATAATCACATTATTGTAGGGGGGTTTGGGGAAAAACAGAATGCTAACGACCGATTAGTTTTAGTTGTCGGGAAGTTATTAAAACCGTTTTAAGCAATTAAGGGGGAGAAGACATAGAACAGTACAGCTTGATTATGGCTTTTATAATTAACTTAGTTTTAAGGATGGAAATATATGCCTTGTTAATATTTTCAATGTCCTTAAATTATTATGTTAAGGTAAACAGGAGAAAATAACACGGCACATTGCGTTCTGTGTACAATATCCTACTGTGTCATGGTATAAAAAGTTTTTTTTTGTTCTTGTACTGTACCATATAAAAAGGCTTTTTTCTTCTCATACCGTATAACAAATATTAGAAAAATAAAGCCAATCATGTGCATATTGTTTTCTGTATATTAAGCAGATACCAAAATAACTTTTCTATGAAATCTCAATTTGAGCTCAATCTAAGAGCACTTCAGTGTATATTTGTGTGCAGTCATAGTACAATTAATTAGAGATGTACAAATGTCTATGAGTTTGGGTTGTGAACATTTTTGCATATTTGAAAAAGTTTTCATCAATGCTTACACTCCTGTTTTGTTCTTTTGTTTCATAAATCAGTAGCAAGGAGAGACAAAATTACACTATAGGATACATCAAGCAATTATGCGATGTATTGCACCCCGAACTAGTGGTAACTGACAATGATGAATCTATCTGTCTGTATATTTCTATATCTTTCTGAAAATGTTAACTTTTGTAATATCTCTTTCAAGACCTGGAATTATTTTCGTCATATTATTTTTTTGCAAGAAAATTTGTAAGTGAGTGACTAGCAGCAGGAACATGATTTATATATCTTCAAAGGCAGCTGAGACAGAAGCACTCTACGCTGTTCAAAGACTATTCACACAGGATCCTGCGCTTGCTCAGTGACATTCCTCATGAGCAGTGAAGGGGAAAAGTATGCACAGGCGCTCTCGTGACTTGCCACGTCTGCAGCTTTCTGTGGAGGACCCTGTCAGTGATGTCACCAGCCAGACGATAGGAGCTGTTAATCCTCTCTACTACTTAAAGCAATGAATTCAGCTTGTTCAGTCCCAAGCACTCGACAGGGCACCAGGAAGAGGGTTTGCTTATACTTGTTCACTGATTGACATCTGATATCTGCATATGTTCTGTGTCTTTTACAATATTCTTGTATCTACATTTATTGTTTGATATTTGATATCTGCTTATGTGATTTGCCCTCTTTAGACTTTAGATTTATATCATTAGCTGAGTGTGGGATTATTTGACAGTGGGGAGGGAAGGCTTAGGGAGGTACCTCTGGGACCCTTTGGGACCAGGGGGAATGGGCCAGATGAAGAGGTCACCCCTCGAAACGTCGCCCCCCTAGTTTGTTTTCCTTTTTCCATTTTTGTGATTTTATGCTTTTCTTTTGTGTTTTTTCCCCTTCTCCTTCTTTCCCCTCTACCCCCTTTAATTTTTGATTTTCTCTATGGTGATATTTATTCTTGCATTGGCGTATTGGCTATTGTTGCTATATTTTCAGTTTATTATTAGTGTCATTAAATTATTCATATTCCCTACACTGGTATTCGCTTATATCTGTAGCTGTGAGACAGAGAGTGCTGGTACTATCTTTTGGTTTGTTAGTACTTCTGAAGGGAATTAGGGTCCCTTCCTGTTCCGTGCACCCTGCAACCTTACTGAGTCGTTGTGTCAGAGTGCTGTCTATCACCCCCCCCTTTTCTAAGTAAAAGTACTGATTACAAAATACTTAAATACAGTACATACAGTAATGTATAGAAATGTGATAATTTTATATTCGAAGAAGACGCGACGCTATATTTTTGTAATACTGTATACTGTAAATCCTCCATTTTACAAATACTGCGCGTGCACACACAGACATAATACATTAGACATGCATTAGACGTATTAGACTTTTAAGACAACAGCTCGTGAACGCCCATCTATGTTTTTAGACGGTATTGCAGTATAGCAGACAGTGCTAAAAATCCGAGCGCAACATACCGGAAGGCGCTCCGGAAAAAAAGAAAATATACCGCATCTGGCCGCGGTTATCAGAGCGCCGCGGATCCGGCCGCATTAGTATAAAGGCGGCCGCAACTGTATGCTGATCCGGAATGCAATGCAGTTTGCAGTGTTTTCAGTTCCAAATGAAAGATAACCCCTATGGGGGAGGGTAGGGAGGCGGGGGGAAGCCAAGAAACTTAACCCCTGATCTACCAGCGCACTATCACTACGCTCGGACCTCCCACTCCCTCATAGAATAAACTGTAAGGTCTCTTTATAAACTGCCTTAGCAGTAGCTGGATAACTCACTCAGATCTTGGCTGGTAACACAGGGGCTATCTTTCATTTGATCCTTGATCCTGGGCTCAAAGTGCGGACCTGCAGATCTACCATCACCACATTAACCTAGTCTGGCCTTGTGACGAGGACAGGTGCCACGTGCCCCAACAGCCTTACACAGGGGGTAGTGCTACTCCACACACACTTTGGGTGGGCATTGCTCTGTGGACACCGGGTGGTTAGGTGCCCAATGTTGGGTAATTGCATTGTTGGGAGGTTGTGTTATATTGTTATTATTATCTGTGTGTGTGTTAATAAACTGTTATACTATACCTGTGTGTGCGTACTTCTAAATACTGTATTGGTTCCTGTGAGCGGTTATGCTGCATAACTACACTGGCGACACACTTTATTCGAGCTCGGCTAGTCCCACGAATTCGGGTATACCCGGGTGTATTGAGGTTTGTGACTGTTTTCTGCCCGAGTGCATTGAGGTATTTTCAGGCAGGGATTGAAGCATTTTATTCACGCTGGCTGCAATACTGCACAGTATATATATATATACTGCATTACAATTCATGAATTTATGCCATCTGGTAGACATGCGAAGCATTGCAGCCTATTAAATCCTAATCATTATCATTTAACAGATCAGCCGCCCATCAGCCAGGCATGAACCCAGGCTGGGAAGGCAAACGCAACGGGGCTTGTCAGAGGTGAGGAGCGGCGCATTCCAGGTATCTGCCAGGTACATACTGGGTATTTGCTCGAATAAAGTGTGTCGGTGCAGTATGATCTCTCCCAGGTGAAGGCGCTGTACCAAGGAGAACTTGAGCTCACCCCAGGCTCTCTGCAGCGGAGACATTCTGTGAGCCACAGGTAAAGGCAGCATGCGTAGTTTTCCTTAGTTACGGGGAAAGGGGCTTCATTTGCAGGCACTGCTGAGATTCAGACCTGGGGAGCCTGATCAAAATTAAAGACAGTCAGATCACAAAGAGAACATGTCCCTACCATCCTGCCAGAGCATCCATGAGTGGGCGCTACAATGCCATGCATCTCCCCATCACGTGGTCGCCATTAGCCAGGTTCCAGTATCACTGCCCTTGCCTGAACTGTGTGACACATTGAAACAGATACTGGGGTTTACTAAAGCATGCATTTTTTATATCAAATGGGATACAATCCTTCTGTGGAGTACGGTCCTTGTCGACTGGTGTGGTGATATATCAGAAGATAATGTACCACATTTTAAACTGCTCCCTGAAGCTACACCCAATGGCTGTCCCCTCATATACCCCAAACTAACCATAAAGATAGAGACCCCTAGTGTCCTCCCTAGCGCAGAAGAATGTCAGGTGCTCACATCTTTACTTCTTCTAGGGTGTCCTAGCCAGACCAAAGCTGGCAGTCAGTGGTCTGGTCAGAGTCACCACAGTACCAGAAGTTTGGATGGGCCTCCGCTACTCGCTGGAGTCCTACCACAGCAGACGGAGAAGATAGGGCAGCTGTCCCCACCAGAACCCTACCGCAAACTTAAAACCTTCTCTGGTATATCCCCCACTCCCATCGGAGAAGAAGAGTTTGGAACATGGAAAGAACATACCCTGCATGCGGTCGCCGAATGGTCCTGCTCAGAGGCCGTAAAGAGACAGCGAATAGTATAGTATCTACAGCCCCCAGCTGCTGAACTAGTATGAATGTACTGCGAGACCAAGGGAGAAGTCACCACCCATGAACTAGTCAAACTCCTTACACCGGCCTATATTGCTGAGGATGACGAAGATGAACTCTTGGCCCAATTCCATGTTCTCCCCCATAAGGAGGGAGAAGAACTGTCCGCGTTTACTCAATGCTTGCAAATGTCCTTACAGGGATTGCTTTACAAGAAAATGATCCCTACCGCTGTAGTAAATGAGTACAGATTCAAACAGCTCAAGAAAGGATCTCTACCTTCACACCCTATAGCCCTCATTATTTGAGGCACCCCTCGGTCTGAAAAAAACCCCAGCTCCATGGAATTGTTGGACCATATAAGGAAGCAGGAGGTTCAGTTACACTTCCACACTCCTAAGCAATCTATGGAGTCCCTCAATAAGGAGACCAAAGGGGCATCGACCCAGAAGTCTGAAGGGAGAAAGTGCTGAGGATAACCCTCCTTAAGTGGCGCCTGTTTCCGCTTCCAGGTTGCCCCGGAAACCGGCCACTACTCCTAGTGACGGAGCGACCAGAGGTACCCGCTGCTATAACTGCAACCGAGATGGTCACTTTGCCAAGGACTGTCCTAATCCAAGGACCCCCACCTTTGGAGCCAGGGCCTTCACAGTCCAAATGACATAACAGCCCTCCACATCCTCGGAGAGTGCCCCTGCGCTCAGCCCCGAAGAGGCACATCAAACGGATGCCTACAGTCGAGTAGGTCCTGTGGCTATCATACATGTCCTTGTGGAAGGAATTTTCTCCTCTGCATTGCTGGATACCAGGTCACAAGTGACCATTATCTACCGGATATTCTACAACCTGCATCTGAAACACCTGCCTATTCAGTCAGGAAGAGAAGATGAAGCTGTGGGGCCTCAGCCATAAGATGAAGCTGTGGGGCCTCAGCCATGAAGATTACCCCATTGACTGAACACCATCAAAACCCACCCCATGGAAGTGGAAGCTCTAATATGTCCAGAGCCTCGGGAACATCCAAGCTCCACCATCATACTGAGGACCAATGCAAATGTGGTGCGGGCCCTGATCCGGGCCTATCTGGAAGAGACCAATGAATTACCCCTATCCTCTGAAGATTCAAGAAGGAATGCCACAGGATCTTTGCCCAATAAGGATTTGGCCAACTTTTCAATCTCGAGAAGGGGTTGACTGAGAATCCACCAGGGGGAGTGAAGCACATGGCTATCATACCTAGCTACCCTGGCCATGATGAGGCCGACTGGTACTTCTCCCTAGAGACCATGCCCAAAGAGGACACCAAGAGAGGGTTCAAGGTAGTACCAGAGATAAAAGAGTGGAAGTCCTCATTTCCTGGGAAAACAAAGTTGACCATCCAGAACATCTCGCCTCATCCTTTACAATTTGATGTCGGTCAAAGACTGGGTCAGATATACCCGGTTACTCAGAGTCATTGGCTCATGTGAACGCAGCTGCCATATGAGAAGCCCCTACCGCATTGCCGTTCGACTTTGGGGAATCGACCTTGCCAGAGGAATGGAAGAAACGGCTAAGTGACAAGCTGGCAGAATGCCAAGAGGTGTTCTCCACCAGCGAGATGGATGTGGGCTGTAGCAAGAATGCTCAACACACAATTCGGTTGAATGATACCACCCTATTCCGGGAGTGTTCCAGACGCATCGCTCCCTGAGGTGTGGAGAACGTGTGGGACATTCTGAAGGAAATGGAGATGTTGGGCATCGTAACAGAGTCCTGTAGCTCCTATGTCTCTCCTATCGTGGTAGTATGCAAGAATAATGGGTCCATCCATCTATGCGTACACTAACGCACCCTGAACAGCCACACAGTACCAGAACAATAAAGTTTGCCATGGATAGAAGTAATCCTCAGCGCCCTATCCAGAAGTCAGTGGTTCAGCATACTTGACCTGAGATCTGGATACTACTAGGTACCCATGAGCTCCAAAGACCAGGAAAAAACTACGTTTGTCTGCCTCCTTGGGTTCTATCAGTTCATCCGAAAGCCCCAAGGCATTTGCGGTGTACCGGCGACATTCAAGAGGTTAATGGAGAAGACCATTGGGGATATGAATCACCGGGAATACCTAATCTATCTGGGCATTATTATTGTGTTAGGCAAAACACTAGAAGAGCATGAAGAACACCTTCAGAAAGTGCTAGATAGGCTGGGAAAAGAAGGTCTGAAGCTGTCCCTGGACAAATGTCGCTTCTGCTGCACGTTGGTCACCTATGTGGGTCACATACTGTCCATGGAAGGAGTGGCTATCGACCCCACTAAGGTCAAAGCCGTAGTGAACTGGCCCAGACCAGGCAATGTGATGGAGCTGCAGTCCTTACTGGGATTTTGAGGATACTACCGCTGATTCGTTGAGGGGTATGACAGCAAAGCCAATGTATTCAATAACCTATTGAATATTTACCCAAGGAACCTCTACAGAAGGCCACATCCCCACGGACACCATTCAGAGATAAGTGGACGTACACCTGTGAAAAGGCGCTCACAGGACTCAAGAAAAGTCTCACGGAAGCACCTGTCTTGGCCTACACAGATCCAGAGCAGCTGTACTGTATATCCTGAATGTGGATGCGGACTGGGAGCTGTACTACATAAAAGTTAACCTGATGGCCTGCACCCCATGGCGTATGTGAGCCAAAGCTTGACGCTGTATGAACAAAATTATCCAGTTCACAAACTTGAGTTTCTCGCACTCAAGTGGGCGGTAGTCGATAAACTCCACGACTACCTGTACGGAGTCTCTTTCGAGGTACGGACCATCAACAATCCAATAACCTATATTCTTACATCCTCTAAACTGGATCATACTGTTAACAGGTGGCTGGTGGCACTATCATATTACCACTTCACCCTAAAGTACAAGCCAGGGCCCTTGTACATCGGAGCCTATGCTCTGCCAAGGAGACCTGGACTGAGTGTAATGCCAAACGATGGACCATGGGAAGAAATCCCTGGACAGGGATTTGGTCAATGTGCTCCACTGCAGCAATAGTGGAGGACCAGGTTGTGTTCTCCGAACTAAGAGTAGCCAATTCGCTGGTATGTCAGTCCAAGGCACTCCCTGCCGCCTACTGTGATCCCTACGGCATTTCCATCACCCAAGACACCATCATAAGGTGAAAATAATTGGTGGTGTACCAGATGCGAGACCTGGTGGCTAGAGCTATTTGCCAGGCCATTCAACAGAACAACACTTCCTTGATGAAGCGTGCTCCTACTGACAAAGTCGCTGTCATTATGAGGGAATGGGACAAGTTTCACATGGAGCGTGATCTTCTCTACAGGATTGTCCCCTATCACAACCATCCCGGTAGGAGACAACTAGTTCTCCCCGATGCCTACAGTCCCATGTTCTACGATCTCTGCATGATGATCATGGACATCTAGATGTAAACAAAACCTTTGGCCTACTGTGAGCCAGGTTCTTCTGGCCCAAAATGCGGGAATTAGTAGAGTGCCATTGTTGAAAATGCCTGCGGTGTATAAAGCGGAAAACACTGCCCCAATGGGCCACTTAAAGAGCTCCGGTCCCATGGACCTAGTCTGCATGGACTTTCTCTGTATCGAGGCAGACTCAAAGGGCATCAGGAATGTCCTGGTAGTGACCGATTACTATACCCGATACTCCCCAACGTTCCCCACTAAAGATCAGAAAGCTCTCACAGTAGCCAAAGTGCTGTGGGAGAAGTATTTCATCCCCTATGGGTTTCCAAATCAGATACACTCCGATCAAGGGAGAGACTTCGAAAGCAAGCTGATTAAAAAACTTCTCAACTTGCTCAACAACAAGAAGTCTCATACCATTTCCTACAACTATGAAGGAGACGCTCTGCCGGAAAGGTTAACTTTCTGAACCCTACTAGACATGCTAGGCACCCTAAAGGGCTCTCAGAAAGCCGAATGGAGCAAGCACGTCAAACCGCTTGTGCATGCGTACAATTGCACACGGCAAGAATCCACGGGGTATACCCCCTACTTTATGATGCTCCGTGGCAGGTGGGGGACAGCTCCAGGATGGTTGTGAGCTGCCGAAGCCCCACACGATCAGAAAGCACTTCGTTGCAGACAGTGGCCATCTTGGAGGTTCGTGCATGCACAGTAATGTAGAAGTTGTGGTGGCCAACTAAGAAGAGGCTGCGCAAGGGACTACATGCCCCAGGAGCCTTAGGGGCTGAGAGGAGAGATAGTTTGGCGCATGCAGAGAGTGCACCATTTTGAACAGGGACACCAACGAAGCAGGTAGTGACAAGGGAGCAGTGCTTCCCTGGAATAGGCCAGGTTGCCCCTAGGCCTTCTGTGAGCCACAGGTAAAGGCAACTCACGTAGTTCTTTTAGTTACAGGGAAATGGGCTACATATATATTTCACCAATGAACTTGTGTACTCACAATTTTATTTTGATATTGCTAAGGTAATCCTAATTCTGCTTTATTTATTTAAGAATCCTATATATTGTAATTAATATAAGGACTTTGTAAAATACAAAAGTGTATAAACACAATAAAAAAATTCCTATGTGGTCTAATGGTGATTAGTACAGTGATGTAAGTCACTGTAAGAAAATACTACGGTGGTCCTCCTTAAAGTTGGAGATGGATAAAATAATGTATACAGTATCATCTGTGATGCAGGCCAATTTACTAATTTCTAAGGTGCACCTTACATTATTCAATTTGGAGGACGTTTCTACAATAATTTTCGTTCAACATTACCCTTGGAAGGAATTATACCTTGGAGTATACACACACCTATTTATACCCCTATTCCATGGAAAGATATCCATCTCCAACTTTGAGGACCACCTTACTATTTTCTTACCGTGACTTACATCACTGTACTAAGCACCATTAGAACACATGGGACTTGTAACCCTTTTTTTTTTATTGAGCATTTTTTAACATACAAAATAATAATTAACAAAACATATAACAGATATAAGGGGGTGTTGGGAAGGTGGGGGAGGGGTAGCATTTGTAAAAATATAGCATTGTACACAACAATTTAATTACCACGTGTATCACTCTGTCCCAAATATTCTAATCTATATATGGGGATATACCTGCATGGCGAAACCAAGGGGCCCAAATCTCAGAAAATTGCGAGGTAGAGCCGTTCAGATAGGCTGAGAGTTTTTCCATATAAACTATATGCCAAATTTTGTTATTTATTTGGTTTAAGGATGGGGGTGCAGGTTGTTTCCAATTTTTGGCAATTGTACACCGTGTAGCATTTAACATTTGGGCTAGTACTCTAGCTTTTTTCCGGGGAATATTAGCTATTGGCTTGCCTAGCAATATATTTACTGGGTCATGTGGGACAGTGATTTCTAGGATCTTGTGTATTAAGGTGAACACTTCCGTCCATGTTTGTTGGATTTTGGGACATGACCAGAATGTATGCAGAATATTCCCCTCTTCACCATAACCACGCCAGCACAGAGGGGAGACCGCTGGGAGAAAAGAGTGCAGTCTGGCAGGAGTCATATACCATCTGAGTATTAACTTGTAAATATTCTCTTTTATTACAACGCACGATGAATTTTTGGAGGCAGCTTCCCAGATGTCTTTCCAGGTATCGAGATCTATACAGAAGTTTTTCCCAGGATACCATATATTTATTGGGATTTTGATTGCTCTTGATAGAGGATAGACTTTGATATATTCTGGAGATAATGCCCTTTGTGTGGGGCTGGTGTAGACACCAGTCTTCAAACAGAGTTAAAGCATGGGGTTGGCTTGATTTGTAGACTGATTGGATATAATACCTAACTTGGAGAAATATTAAAAAATCGGAAGAGGGGATATCATGATTCGTTTGTAGAGAAGCGAATGGGGGGACTTTCCCTTGAACGAGAATATCTTTGACTCTCGTGAATCCTTTTTGAACCCAGGTATGGGAGAGCGGGTATTCTGTGTAAAAGGGAAGAGAGGGGTCCGAGAATAGGGGTTGCATGAGGGAAGGGGTACTGGTTAGTTGGAACTTGGATTTCAGGGAGTCCCAGAGATTACAGGCAAAGGATATCACCGGGTTCTTCAAACTCTCGGGTGGTCTAGACTTTTTGTTGAGCCAGAGAAGATTTTTTATTCTGCATGGTGAACAAATCAAATCCTCTATCTCGACCAACCTCCTTTCGGTTGGGTTTGCATGCCAGCTAACAAGTTGCCCCAATTGAGCTGCTCTATAGTAGTTTTGTAAGTTCGGAAGAGCTAAGCCTCCTTCTGATTTGGACTTATAAAGAATATCTTTGCGAACTCTAGGTCGTCTGTTTTGCCAGACAAACTTCAAAAATTTCTTCTGAATATTATTTAGATCTTTCTGACAGATTTTAACCGGGAGAGTTTGAAAGAGATAAAGGAGTCGAGGTAAAATGTTCATTTTAATAGTGGTTATTCTCCCAAACCAAGATATTATATATGGGTTCCAAGTGGCTAAGTCCTTGACTATCTGGTCAATGAAGGGTTTAAAATTTGCGTTGTATAAAGTTGAATAATTTTTTGTTAGTTGAACCCCTCCAAATTTAGTTGGAGTAATTTTACTAATCCTTTAGGGAGATTTAAACAAAGGGCCATGGATTTGGAATGATTAATTTTATAACCTGAAAGTGAGACGAATTCTGATAGAACAGAAAAAAGGTTAGGGAGGGATGTGAGAGGTTTTGAAAGCGTCAATAGTATGTCGTCCGCAAAAAGAGCTATTTTGAATTCTTCCTGACCAACAGAAATACCCGCAATATTGGGGTTCATCCTTATCTGGCATGCTAATGGTTCTATGGCTAGGCAAACAACAAAGGTGAGAGCGGACAACCCTGTCTAGTTCCATTTAATATTGAAAAAGGGTCAGACAAAGAGCTGTTCGTCCTCACAGTGGCCGTTGGTGTGGAGTATAATGTGTTTATACTATTTAACATTTTGGCTGTGAATCCCATCTGCGAAAGCATAGCTGACATAAACTGCCAATCTAATCGATCGAACGTTTTTTCTGCGTCTAAGGAGAGTAATAGAGATGGGCACTTTGTAAGATTTGCTACGTGTATTAGATTCACTGTCCTCCTTGTGTTGTCAAGGGCTTCGTCTGCCCAGGACAAACCCCACCTTGTCCTGTTGAACCAATTTAGGGAGGATACTATTAAATCTGTTGGCCAGGATCTTTGCGTATAGTTTTAGGTCTGTATTTAACAGTGAAATAGGTCTGTAGCTCGAACACAACAGAGGATCTTTCCCCTCTTTGGGGATTACTACTATGGTAGCGCGAAGCATATCCCTAGGGGGGGAAGGCCTAGTTGCATCTCATTGAATACTTTGGTAAGAAATGGGAGGAGAGTTGTGGAATATTTATTGTAATAAAGATTAGAGAATCCATCCGGACCAGGGGCCTTCCCAATTTTCAGGGATTTTATTGCTTCCATAATTTCCAGGGGCTCTATAGTTTTTTCAAGGTTTGTGATGTCATTTGGGTCTAGAGTGGGGAGTCGGCATTCTGCTAGATAATTCCGAATCTTTATTGCTCTTTTCTCTTTTGCCAAGTCTCCCACTGGGCCTGGTAGATTGTAAAGGGATGTGTAGTATGCGTCAATTATAATTTTGGGATTGTGGGATACTGAGCCATTTTTAGTATAGATGTTATGAATTTTACCTTTAGCTTGTTTTTGCTTTAATTTACGTGCCAACATTCTATCTGCTTTATTAGTTTTTTCATAGTTTTTCTGTTGAGTCCATCTTGTAGCTCTTTCTGCGTTCGACACTAACAAGAGGTTTAGTTCGCCCCTCACTGAGATTATTTGCCTGTAATTTTTCCGGGAAGGGTTTGACTTGTGAATAAATTCTAGCTCTGATAATTTTTGTGTTAGTATTTCAATTTGTTTTGTTTTTTCTTTTTTTTTCCCGAGAAGCCAGGGCAATCAGTTTGCCTCTTATCACTGATTT
>WSYH01017189.1:0-12223 GCA_036426205.1 Ascaphus truei | reverse complement strand
CTAAAAACTGAGCTCTGTCTGTGTTTTATGTTATGTCTCTGGTTTTAGTTCCCTAAGGAAATAAGATCCGGAAGGTGTTGCTAGACGGGGGCAACGGCAACCGGTGTCGTGATGTCTTTCTGGTTTGCCGGGTTGTATTTTACATATCTCCTGCTAGGCTGGTATGGCTGGTGGGCTTGGGCATTTATAAGATGCAGGTGGATTCAAATAGTGTATGAGTGGGTGCAACCTGACACTGCTGGTATCTTTGTGTATGTTTTATAATAAAGCACTGGCCATTTAACCCTAACTTTAGAGCCTGTGTCTGATTGGTTGGTGGTTGGGTCATTAAGGGACTGAGGGGTTAACTCGAGACCTCCTAATGTCATGGCTTCCACAATTTAGTGAATGGACCCTTGCGGGTCTATTGATCCAAGTCTCCCAGCTGCAATACTGGTGTAATAGTACAGTAATACTACATTTATCAAAGAACATTATTTTCATTGCCAGTAAAGGGACTTTTTTCGCCTTGACATATGTGGTGCAATTTGTTTACACTAGTTTTGCTCTAGTTGTGCAGCCAAGACACTTAAAAAATAAATATTATGTAAATATAATGTAAAATGTAGCTACACAAATGATGAATTTATTAAGAATAAAATGCATTTAACTACAGTATTTTCACTATCTTTAAAAAAGAATTCACTATTTTGTACAAACATTGGTTAAAATATATACATTGTCTTTCAGTTTACTTAAGTGCCTCAGTTAGATTTGAGAAATGACTATGTTTGCGCAGCATTCCATAACATACTGCAGTTTCTAAGAGTTCTAACAGTTTAAATGCAAGCTTCCATTTGGTGCTTGGAAAAATATAACTAGGACCAGACTGCATATCACTTGTTTTGATTATCAAAGACAAGCTAAAGTGCCTGGAAACTTACAAACAGAATTCACAAATAGGACTTGAATAAGGGGCTGGATTTGGGGTAGTACTTTCTCAATTGGCTTTCTTTATGTTATCCAAAGTATGTGACCTGTCTGCCTAAATGTTTATATTAGAAATAAATGAATGCATTTTGTCAAAAATACTTTTTGGGCTGTTAAAATGACAAGTACAGATATGAAAAAGTTGCTGAGCTGTGTGTTTAATTTCACAAAATGTTATTTCACATGAGACATTGATTATGTTATAGATGGAAGAAGTTCAAATGCTTATACATCTATGTCTGCACTAACCTGATTATTGCTGCCAGACATTTGATGAAATTGTGAGGCAGACAGAGATTTTACACTGCATCTATAGTCTGAACAGTTATTAAAAAATCAAAGATGTAACAGAATGCTGTTTCTAAATATTGCAGAAATACTGCATTTTTTTTTCTTTTGCAAAGTTAAGGGAAGCAGAAAGAAATGTGAGACTTACAGCCCTCTTCACTGCAGAGAGCTGCGATAAAACGAATCTTTCGTTAGATTTTATATTTTGTAAGTGGTACCGTGCAATGCATGAGTTAAGTTGGCATGCAATTTATCCAACTGTTGCTAAAACATGAAAAGGCCATGAGTGTACTTATGATGTTAATAAGAAGACACAAACAATTATGACCTGATGAACATTCATAATTTTAGGAAACATTATTTATTATTTGAATATTAGGGAAGTAAGACATAGCAAATGTTTTGTAAGCACATATTTTGATACTGTCCTCTGCTCCTTAGAGCTGCTGACCCTACTAATTCCAGCTAGCACCTGAAGCTCTTTAAACTTACTGCACAAATTCACTGTCATACACTGGCTTACATATAGATAAACTAATGAAATGGAACCCACAGGACTAATATTCTCAAATTGCAAGCCTGTACATTTTTTGCTTATATGAGTGCTGTACAGTAGGAAGGGAGTGAAGCAAGAATTGGCATATAATTTACTGTTTTAGATAACTGATCATTCTCTTCTGCTCCGTTCACCATAAGAAAATCCGTTCGGATGTTAATAGTTCCAGAAAAAAAATAGAATAGTTTCTGTTCATAGTCAGCAACCAGACTGCAGAAATGCTGTAGACAGAACAGATGTAGAAGAAGAAGTAAGCATGTTTTGTTTTCATGCAGCTGGTTGCGGCAGGTTCAATGCCAGGACCATCCTGCCTTTAATTATAGAGGTAAATAAGGATTTTACTTAGTTAGTGTTAGGACCTGCGAATTTGGTCATGCCTTCATGTGGCTCACACGCTTTGGCCAAAGGGTTAACTAAATTACCCATTTTCAAGAGATATATAGGTATTTCACTGTGTATTTTTGTCACATTGGATGTTGCTCTGGACTTCTTTGTTTCTTGTTTTATACAATTAGCCATGCCCAGTAGCCCTCCTTTTGACACTTATATGCATATATATATTTTGTGGTAATTGGGGGGGAGGCGGAGGGTTCTGAGAGCTTGCTGGGTATCTGTTTGTTTGTTAACTTTGTCCAGCTGGTCTCAGCTGTTTTGGAGGTTAGTGGCTCCTCCCACCCAGGGTTTAAAGCTCGCCCCTCCCCACTTTCCAAGTAAGCAGGTTTTCTTTTGATGCAACTGGTTGCGACAGTTTCAATGCCAGGAACATCCTGCCTCTAATTATAGAGGTAAATAAGGATTTTAATCAGTTAGTGTTAGGACCTACGAATTTGGTCATGTCTTAATGGGGCTCGCAGGCTTATATGCTTTGGCCAAAGGGTTAACTACATGACCATTTTTCAAGAGATATATAGGTATTTCACTGTGTATTTTTGTCACATTGGATGTTGCTCTGGACTTCTTTGTTTCTTTTTTTAGACAGAATAGGTGCACTGAGCCCCGGTAAGCCAGGGCAAATAACGTGATGCTACCTAAATATATAATGGACATTATTTCCCCTGAGTTTAACAGGTATGCACCATGCATATTATACGCAAAAAAAAATGTAAGTCAGGGACCTCATTAGAATATCGTTAATGTGTCGATAGCCAAGTAACACCTGGATAAGTAAAATCCCGACACTAGCTGCCACTACCGTGTTAGCCATAACAGGTATAGTATAGTGAAGTACTGTTAATTGTTAGTACTTATAACTCCATAGTTGCAACAATGAGCAGGATTGAGAATGCCACTCAATGCACATCTTGCCACATGTACAGTACAAAGAGCAAATTAGCGAGAGTAAGATTCAGCCACAATGGCATGCACCCAAGAGTTCTTAAGGAGTTAAGTTTAGTAATAGCCAAACTATTACATTTAATATTCAAGGACTCCATTTCCATAGGCTAAATATAACAAGATTGGCATAAAGCAGATTTGATGCCTATATTTAAAAATGTAATTATTATAGATCACAACCGGGGAATTACAGACTTGCAAGCCTGACATCAATAGTGGGGAAGCTACTTGAAGGTTTAGTACGGGTAATATTCAGGAATACCTAATGGAAAACAAAATTATTAGTAATAGTCAGCATGGATTTATGAAGGATAGGTCATGCTAAACTAACCATATTAGTTTCTTTAAGGAGGTATCTAGGAATTTAGACCAGGGTAATGCAGTTCATGTGGTCTACTTAGATTTTGATACGGTTCCACATGAGGTTAGTGAACAAAATAAAGCAAATGGTAAAAATGTAAATGTAAAATATTTGCACCTGGGTTGAAAACTGGTTGAAGGATAGACCACAGAGTTGCCGTGAATAGAACTTTTTCATGTTGGGCTAATGTTGGGAGTGGAGTACCTCTAGGGTCGTGTAGACGGACGTTCACAATTGGAGACTTTAGAAGGTGAAATTATAATAAGGCTTTATTGTGCCTTTTCCTTTTCATTAGGAAAATATCCAAACAAGGGGGAAACAAAGCTTCTATTCACTGGGGAGTGGTTCTAGTGAAATACCATGCAATTCACAACTCCTAGTTAAGCATGTCTCCCAGCCCAAACACATAGCATGACATAAGCAGATATAAGAAGTCTCTTCAGAATGAAAGTCTTATCTCTTAGCTGCTGTAGAGTAAGCTTCTCTGCTCTCCTGGAACCGCACCCGTGCGTGCACAGAAAATATCAGCATCCAGGTTTAGAAGTCTTATTTGTCAGCTCCAGAGATCTGTGTTCTCTTGGTCAGTCTCTCCTGGGAGACTCAAGAACCACTGCTCTGTCTCCAAAGTTCAGCTCTCAGTCAGAGCTAAGGAGTCACTTCCTGTCTCACAAGACAGGCTTTTCTAAGCAATCAGGTAGGTGGGGTTAGTTAATTGCCTACCAGCAGTTAACCACCACACTGCTGGATTAGAGGCACATTTGTGAACAGGGATAAGTCCCCTGTTACAGGTCAGTACTGGGACCCCAGCTTTATAACTTGTTTATTAATGACCTGGAGGTTGGTATAGAGAGTAAATTCTCTATATTTGTTGATGACACTAAATTGTGCAAGGTAGTAGAATCAGAGCAGGATGTAATTTTCTCTAGAAGGACCTGGAGAGACTGGAAACTTGGGCAAGTAAATGGCAGATGGGGTTTAATACAGGCATACCCCGCATTAACGTACGCAATGGGTCCAGAGCATGTATGTAAAGCAAAAATGTACTTAAAGTGAAGCACTACCTTTTTTCCACTTATCGGTGCTTCGGTACAGGTAGGGAGCCTGTATTGCTGTTCAGGACGTGCTGACAGGTGCATGCGCGAGCTGCCATTTACCTATTGGGCGAGGGGAATCAGCGCGTCACTACTACAGCGGTCTGTAAGGCAGAATAAGTGTCCGTACTCGTGAGGCGAGCGTACCGATACAGGGGTATGGGGCTATTGAAAATATGTCCTTACAGCGCGAGTGTACTTAAAGTGAGTGTCCTTAAACAGGGGTATACCTGTACAGATAAATGTAAGGTTATGCATTTGGTAAACAAGAATAAACAGGCAACTTACAAAATAAATGGGGATAAATTAGGAGAATACTTGATGGAGAAGGATTTAGGAGTGCTTGTAGACTGCAGCCTTAGCAATAGTGCCCAAAGTCATGCAGTAGCTGCAAAGGCAAACAAGATCTTATCTTGCATTAAACAAGTTAATGGATGGGGAAGTAAACATAAATATGCCCCTTTATAAAGCATTAGTAAGACCACACCTTGAATATGAAGTACAATTTTGGGCACCACTCCGTAAAAAAGACATTACGGAACTAGAGAGAGTGCAGAGAAGAGCCACCAAATTAATAAAGGGGATGGATAATCTGATTTACAGTATGAGGAGAGGCTAGCTAAATTAGATTAATTTACATTAGAAAAGAGGCGTCTTAAAGGGGGTATGACACCTATATACAAATATATTCAGGGATATTACA
The DNA here is from genome assembly GCA_036426205.1 of Ascaphus truei. Taxonomy (NCBI): domain Eukaryota; kingdom Metazoa; phylum Chordata; class Amphibia; order Anura; family Ascaphidae; genus Ascaphus; species Ascaphus truei. The sequence continues at coordinate 6,920 of WSYH01017189.1, read as the reverse complement.
AAGAGCTTTCAAAAGAACTATTCCTCCCACGGGCAGTACAAAGGACTCGGGGCCATCCCTTAAGGTTGGAGGAAAGGAAATTTCACCAGCAACAAAGGAAAGGGTTCTTTACAGTAAGGGCAGTTAAAATGTGGAATTCATTACACATGAAGACTGTGATGGCAGATACAATAGATATCTTTTTAGAAAGAAAAAGCATAGAGGGATATACCAAATAAGTACAAATGGGAAGGCATGTTATCCAGGGAAAAATCTGATTGCAATAATTTTATGTATAGCGGTGGCTGGTCCAGCTATCTCTCTACCTTCCCCTGTCACGTCAGTTCCAATAAGATGTAGACAGTGACAGGCTATCCTATGGGTTTTTCCCCTCCTCATGCTGAATTCCTGAGTGACAGGAGTGGAGTTGAGACAGGGATCTGTGATAGACAATGGTGGTACAGATACTGGGCCCTCCCTCTTTGATCTGCAGGAAGGAAGTGTCTTAATTATAGCTTGACGTTCAGCCCCTTAGGGGTGACACCTTCAGGTTGTTCCAGCCTGCCCCTGCATGGGGTAGGATGTGTTGGTAATGTCTCCTCCCAGCCAGGAGTGAGGCGTGCTCATCCCCTAATGGGCTGAACAAATAACCTAATCCAGCTAGGCCTCACCATTATCCGCAGGCCAGTACCATCCAGAAGCCAGGGATCTACAGTACCTTACCAACTGGAGCATACGCTGCAATATCATCAGCAGTGGCTGCTGTAATAAAGAACATCCTCATTTGTACTTCTAGCTTCACTGCAGTCTGTATGGAGGGAGGTAACTGAGAGTAAGAATTGTCATAGTGAGGAACCGCCTTGATGGAGCCCCCTATGTCTGGAGGCGCTGACACCGAGAAGGAAAGAAACAGAGGGATCCCTACGAGTCTGCCCTGTAACCCCCACACCATCACGGGAAACTAATCTCTCCTATACCACGCAGGTAACAAGCACCACACCAAACATTTACATAGCCATTTTCTCCCAGGGGGGGGGGGGGGGGGAGAAATGTATTTTCTCCTTATGAGATAGCATTAGATGATATTTCACAGGTTTTTTTTGTTTGCCTTCCTCTGGATCAATATACCTTAAGTACAAATATACAGTAGGATATAGAACAAATATCTGTTGTCTAAATTTAGCATAGGTTGAACTTGATAGACGTATGTCTTTTTTCAACCTCATCTACTATGTAACTATGTAATTAAAAACAGTGAGAAAGCACCTCGAAACAGCTGCAAAATAGAGGATACATTAATGTAATATAATGTATCCGGGATGTATTAACCTAACTAACTGAGCTAAAAAGTTATACATTTATTAAGAGACAGAATTAAATGAATAATTAATGAAAATGTAATTACAAAAAGTACAAGATCTAATGGCCCATCAGTTGGAATGGGACTGCAGGGACCCCCGCTGTGTTAATCCGATGGGCCATTAGTCTGGCTTCAGAAATCTCACCGAAATGTTGCAGCATTACTGTGAGATAGCCCCATATTTTCAAAAGCAAGTCGTCGGATACTGGTAGGTGCATCTGTAGTGGTAATTTAAGCAAAATGATACCTAGTCCGCATGTGGTCGCGTAGTGAGTGACAACATGGCGCTTCCCTCTGACGTACATTTTGCTTCGGCTTCTTCAAGAGAGGGTAAGATGATCCTCAGATTTTCCGTTCCCCACCCACCCACTGTGTGTAGGGATATGTATCTAGGGTCATTTAACTTTATGGTCCCATTCCCATAGCATCGGATATCGCTACATGGATGTCGCATATGGGTTTTATTACCCAACAGCCATTTATGCTGTTGTGATTGCCGTACATAGGTACTTATCATACAGCCAAATATAGTGCTGTTCCGTTTAATACATATTTTATTGATCTCATATTATTGGTCCCCCTAATCTTAATCTATACCTATTAAAATTGATTTTAGAGTGATCATTATTCGCACCACAACTGGGACCAGCTGTCCGGGCTATCCCAGCCCATTAATTGTCTGACTGACTCAGTTATGGTCCTTGTAACAGGGACGTATCCCTGTTTACGAGAAAAGCTGCCTCAGAGCTCTGAATGAAGCTGGTTAACAGCAGCCACTCAATTAGTCAGTCTCCACCTGGACTAATCAGAGCTCTGTGAAAGAGCATAATGGGAGATACAGGAAGGAGATATTCCTCAGCACACAATGGTGCTGACATGAGGAGAGGGTCTTGAGGAGAGGACTGTGTATTGACAGCAAGACACAAAGGTAGCAGACCTCTTTTCATGGACACAGAGGACCCAGGAACCTGCCAGAGGCTGGACCCTCAAGCCCACCAAGATACATGGACACCACTGACCTGAAGGGCCACCTGCTTTAAGGTACCACTGAGACATTCGGGTGGTATGCTGGTAAGCCCCCCCCCCCCAGTTTTGCAGATAGGGACTGGGGAGTGAGTTAGCCCTTACACAGGGATAGGTGTTTGTTCAGTCTCATTTTAGCTGAAGATGCCGACGAGTCAACATCCGTTTTGGTTTTAACATGGGCAATAGATTACAAGTAAAGAAGATGGAAGAAAATAAGAAAATTATGCAAGAAGATGGCAGAAAGAAGATTTTTATTCCTGATGCTGATCTTCGCTCAGGATGGCGGCGGATTGCAGAGGATGATGTTTTTGGTCAAGAGCTTCCTGATACACTGGGATTCGGAAGGTGAAGACTTCTAAAGGTAAGACAAATATTTAATGTATGTAATTGTATTTTTTCAGGTTTTTCTATTGTATTTTTTTTTTTAATGGTTTTCATTGCCCATTGACTGCTTATATATTTATCTGTGCCCCTTTAGGGTACAGATAAATACAGTGACAGACAATGCATTTTTGGGCAATTTTTTTTTTGAATTAATAGTTATTTTTTCTATTTCTGTTAATTGCTTGAAGTTAATTGTTGTGTACTTTTGGGCATGTTGATTTTTTTTATGTTGCACATTGAAACAATAGTGGCTTATCATGCCCATATTATATGGGTATGATGTACCACTGTGCCTATCAATGGGTAGAGGGTGGGTGTACTTGTACCGGCATGGGTGGTTAGGCCTCCTGGGTGAGTAGCGGGGGAGGGTGGGTTAACCCCTTAATTACTATAGCTGTTATTAACTTTTAAGTTGATTAAGGGGTTAGGGGCCATTAGATTATATTTTTTCTTCTTGTGTTCCTGCCAATGGAGGGCATGGACACAGAGCATGGTGATGAGGACACCCTTCACCCTGTTAGGGGTAAGTAGAAGTTGTATTTACTTTATTTATGCTGGCTGGATATTGTTTTATTTAGAATGGGCAAATGCACTATTATCCCTATCTGGATAATAGTCATTTTGTTCAGTATGTGTTGGGGGAGGGGGGATGTTGGGGTAGAGGAGGTGGGTAGTAGGGTTGTTGTGTTTATCTATGTTTATTTGGGATAGTGGAGATGGATGAAGGTGGTATTTGGCCCGCTACTGTAGGTGTTTATATCTATAGGGTGGGTAGATAATGAAGGGGTTAACTCCTCCTGCAACCCCCAGAAGGCTTAAATACCCACCATGAGCCAAATACCACCTTCACCCACCCCCACTACCACAATAAACATGGCACTGGTTGTTAACCCCTTCATTGTTTTAGCGGTCAGCCGCTAAGTTAATGAAGCTGACTGTAAATGTATTTTTATTGCATCAGATTAATGCCTGGCATCTCCAGTGCTGAAATTAATGTGTATCAGCTCCAGAGACCACCAGCTTCAATCTGATGCAGGAAACATGCATTTTTTTGTCTAAGTTCTACTCGCAAATCCCATCTCGCCACCATTGTGCTGGCGAGATGAATCTTTGATAAACCCGCAATTCCACAGTGTAAGGAATCCGCTCCACGGTTTACTGGTTGCCTTACCTTGCAGACCGGTGCAGTTCTGGAACTCTTCACCTGATATTACTGCAGCCTGGATTTACTCACCAAAGCAATACTGCCACACACTCCCTCTGGTATCTACTGCAGCTGTGCAATCTATCACTGCAATCCAGCCTTGTATTCTTATTGGAGCAGGACCTTCACACCCCCCGCCGGGGATTGGCCCGCTGGCCTTTAAGTACTACACTGGCGACACACTTTATTCGAGCTCGGCTAGTCCCACGAATTCGGGTATACCCGGGTGTATTGAGGTTTGTGACTGTTTTCTGCCCGAGTGCATTGAGGTATTTTCAGGCAGGGATTGAAGTATTTTATTCCCGCTGGCTGCAATACTGCACACTATATATATATATACTGCATTACAATTCATGAATTTATGCCATCTGGTAGACACGCGAAGCATTGCAGCCTATTAAATCCTAATCATTATCATTTAACAGATCAGCCGCCCGTCAGCCAGGCATGAACCCAGGCTGGGAAGGCAAACGCAACGGGGCTTGTCAGAGGTGAGGAGCGGCGCATTCCAGGTATCTGCCAGGTACATACTGGGTATTTGCTCGAATAAAGTGTGTCGGTGCAGTATGTTCCCACAATGCTCCCTGCCGAGCATAGTCCTTTCCGGATGTCACTTACTGTTCTGCCACAAGCCCTCGCTTGTTCTCCTATGCTGCTACGGAGCTCTCCCCTGCGTCCTTCAGCTTCCGTTCTCCTATGCTGAAGCAAATGTATCCCCTACGTCTTCAGTTTCCTGCTTTCCTGCACTAGCGGAGGTTTCCCTGTGGTTCTTCAGCTACCTGGTTCCTGGGGCCTACTCTTTCCCTAATCTGGAGAGGCCGTGTCCTGGTTCCTGCGCTGAAACGGAGGATTCCCTAGCCCGCTCAGGACTCTTGCGCTGTAGCACTGGTTTACCCGTGCAGCTAGGCGGTGTGTAAATCTGGTCTGTCTTCCAACTCCTGAGACCAGTACCATGGGCCATGGTTGCCGCACGCGCAGAGGCCACCCCCGCGCTCCTAAGCTGAAGCGGGGCTTTCCTGACTCTCTGTTGCCGAACTCCTGCTTGGACAATGTTTATTCTGACGTCTCCTGTCCTGACCCTGGCTTGTACAACGACGATGCTGTCTTCTCCTATCCTGATCCTGCTACGTATGACTACGAACTGCGCAATCCGGATCAGCCTGCGCGGTCTAAGGTCGGTGCTTTTACAACCCCACCTCAGCCTCGCGGTCCGACCCAGGTTTGTGGCGAGCACAACCGTGACAGTATGCTCCTCGGCCCCACAAACTCGGACCCCGCTGAGGTGCGGGTTGGTAAGTTTTTTCCTAAAAACCTGTCCCGGTCTGTAGACCAGTCCCAGTTTGAGAATGATTATCTGTGCGATATAATACCCCTGATGGAAGATCCGTTTATGTCGGAGGGCTTAACTCCCTTGCAAAAGAAATGCCGTAATGATCTTGTTTGTAAGGCTTACTGCCTCAGAGACTTAAAACAGTATATGGCCAGTGTTCTGGCTAGTGAAAACAGTGTTTTCTCCCCTGATTCCCCTTTAACTGGGGATAAGGTGAGTCCTGTGGAACTGGCCTACGCCTGTAGTACACTCAATGCCCTGGCTTTATCATTGGACATTCCCGTAGTACAACCGAACCCTTCCGTCATGGTGGCTCTCGCTCAGGACACGCTGCATGTACTTTCCTTGGCATTGGACAGTTGCTTGTTAAAACAGGATCGCCCCCTGGCCGCTAACGCCGTCCTCTGGCGGTTTTCCTCTGCTGCCAGTCCTGTCGCTAAACCGGGGGACGTATCTCCATCTCCGGGAGATGACCAAACGGACCTATTAGCAATTTCTCCAAACGTTGTAACTGCCACGGTCCCTAGTCCTGATTGTATGCCCGGGTTCCCTGATTCCAATGATACGTCTACATTAACCCCTACCAATCAGGCCTGTGATGCTCCCCTGGAGTATACGTATGTTTCGCTAACCAACACTAAGGTTCCAGTATCAGAGAATAAGTCCCTTAGTTCTCCTATTTCTAGCTCTGAATCCCTCTCTCTAGGTCTTGAGGGTTATCCAGCTTTAACTTCTGCTAGGCAGTCCTGTGCGCTTTCCCCGTCAGAGAAAGAATCCCTAAGTTCTGTTCCCAGGGTCATTTCTGTATTAACCCCTGTGGGGCAGCTCTCTGAGTCTCCTTTGATAATTCCCTTTTCTCTGCCATCCATGGTCACGCCCCTAGCTCCAGAGGAGAGATTCCTTGTCTCTCCTAATACTGAGAGAAGATTACCTATGTTCTACTCTCAGGCAGTGTCTGCATTAACCCCTGTAAATTCTTGCTGCCTCCAAGTTAATGCCTTCGTTTTAGCCTCAGAGAATGAGTCCCCAAGTCAGACAGCAGAGGTTGCATTGAAGGATTCCTCTAACCTTACGGAGTCCTTAGAAATTCTTTGCTATAAATCCCCTGCTTCAGCTCAAGTTTCCGCAGTTTTGCCTCCGGAGACTTCGGCTAAAGTTCTGGTTCCTGATAAATGTAGTCAGGAGTCAGGTTTTCCCCTAAGCTTGCTCACAGAGTTCCTTCTCCCGGGTCTTTCACTGAACCAGCCTGTCGCCCAGAAAGCGGTGATCCCTGCTTCAGCGCATAGTCCTGACATTGTGGAATCTGTAGTCATTTCTGGTTTCCCAGACATTCCTTACCAAATACCTACTTCAGAGACCAGTACAGTTATGTTTAACCCCCATGTACTGTTTGTGTTCTCCTCCTCTCTAAGCTTAGGGTTAAAAACATACAGTAGTCTGTATGTTTCTCCTGGGGTTCATGTTATGTTCCCAGGAATGTTTGCTGACACACGACTTTCTCTCAAATGTGACGCTTTTACACATATAGTAGTAAGAAGCCTGCACACAGTTTCTCCTCTCACTGTATTGTGTCTTACTGGTCCTGAGTTCCTGAGAGGTGATAACCCTCCTTCGGTTTCTGAATCCTTTCCTACAAT
>WSYH01017188.1:0-12223 GCA_036426205.1 Ascaphus truei | reverse complement strand
GATTCCTATGGCTGACGCTTGCCGCTCTGTGTATCCCTTAATCTCTTCTGACGGACCTGGATTGAATGTGACGTATGAGACAGGATAGACACGGTCAGAACCAGGGGCTGGTACTACCGTGCGTACCGACACAACACCTGTGTATGTTCAGCGAGGCGCCTCATGTTACCTGTGTTGTAAGGGACAGAAACTAATTAAAGAGAGAAGGAGGGATAGTGAGTACAGACACTGACTGTAAAACAATGACACTGAGTCTGAAGCAGGGGACCCTGGGAGAAGGAGCGGCACAGGGTGAGTACAGGACACTGACTGTATAAAACAATGACACTGAGTGTGAAGCAGGGGACTCTGGTTCAATTCCTGGTGTCGGCTCCTTGTGATCTTGGGCAAGTCACTTTATCTCAGTGCCTCAGGCCACCAAACAATGGCTAAAGCTCACATGTGAAGGGACTAGGCGTTTGCATGTAACATCCCTGTGGGCGCGTACCGCACCGCTTGCTGTTAACTGTGACGCGCTCGGAGTTATTTGGATAAAAGCGCGATATGAAATAAAGTTATATTATTAGGTGATCTAACCTGTGTGTCAGCGACAGATACATGTCGTCTGGTATGTGTATAAGGACAGGACACGGCTATCACTTGGTGTCTGACTGATAACCTTCTTTTTTGGTCTCCAATACTTGTCACGTTTCACCCTCATACCCTTGTGTGTGTTGGCTTGGAACCCACTACTACCATCGCCATCAGCACAGCCCATTACTACCATCGCCATCAGCCACTACTACCATGCCATCACGCCCAGCCACTACTACCATCGCCATCAGCCACTTACTACCATCGACCATCAGCCACAGCCACTACTACCACGCCATCAGCCACTACTACCATCGCCATCAGCCACTACTACCATCGCCATCAGCCACACATACCATCGCCAGTCAGCCACTACTACATCGCCATCAGCCACAGCACTTATACTATCACCACAGCACACAGCAGACTACTATCACCATCAGCCACAGCACACTACCATCACCATCAGCCACCGTACATACTACCATCCGCCATCAGCCACAGCCCCTATACCATCGCCATCAGCCACAGCCATACTACCATCGCCATCGCACTACTACATGCGCCATCAGCCACCAGCCACTACTACCATCGCCATCAGCCACAAGCCACTACTACCATCGCCATCCAGCCACCATACTACCATCGCCATCCGCACAGCCACTACTACCATCCGCCATCAGCCACTACTACCTCACCATCAGCCACAGCCCAACTACGTACCATCACCATCAGCCACTACTACTACTCGCCACGCCACAGCCACTACTACCATCCACCATCAGCCACAGTCACTACTACCACTCGCCATCAGCCACTACTACATCGCCATCAGCCACGTCCACTACCACCATCACCATCAGCCACTACTACCATCAGATCACACTACTACATACCATCCGCCACAGTCATACACCATCGCCATCAGCCACTATACCATCACCATTAAGCCTACTACCATCACACAGCCACTACTACCATCACCATCAGCCACAGTCAGATCAATGATTTCCAAGGCAAATAAAGCCGTCCTAAGCAGGTTGTCAGCTCTATGCTCCTTAGGCTGTGGCCCCGATGCACTGAGGGGCGGTGCTGGCGAGGTGACCTGCATATATATATATATATATATATATATATATTACAAGTCCCGCTCACGCGATCGCTTAGGTAAAATAAACATTTTATACTTTCCCGCTCACTCAATATTCGGCAATGCCACCCCTCCCCCCTCCCCGCGCGAGCAGGCCAGACGCAGGACGCCCGCCACGCAGGCTTTGAGCGCAGCGGGGCCGCAGCCTAAGTCAAGGCTGGGGTGTACAGGCTTCTAACCCTTGTGCTGCCTAAGGGGCCAGCATGCATCGGGGCCAAATGGTACTACTGGCTGTAACTTCTTTGATGAGTTACATTTGGGGGGTTCATTATTATTATTTTTTTACCAAAAATTTTAAAACTATATGTATTTTTAAATAATTGTTTTAAAGTTATTTATAACACGGATAGCTGAGACTGGGCAGGGGTTTCATATCCTCGGGCGGGTCCCTGGTTTCTGATGTACACAGTTTGCTTTCAACAAGAGTTTGCACAGGCAAGCCCCCTCTCTCACCCTCTCCCATATTATAAATCCCTGATAAGGACCGGGTGAGATAAGGATAGAGGAAACAATCCCCTTTTGCAATTTAGATTAATGTTGACGCATTTATTAGCAAAATGTTGCTTTTAGCACAGTTACATTTGTACACTGTTACCCACGTTACAAGAGATTGTGAAGTGACACTTCTAGGCTGGCGCGCCCCTCATATGAAACGTTCCCTAGGGGTAAAGTTACACGCTGATCCCAAGGGAGCAAATTAGGTTCCCCGTATCCGCATCGCCCAAACTTCCTAATACAACTAAGCGACCGTCCCATCCTGTTCTTTTCATTGATGTTAATACACCTGGGTGTGTGTGTGTGTGTGTGTGTGTGTGTGTGTGGGGTGTATATATATATCTATTTATAATATATATATATATATATATATTGTATATATATATTTATTGTGGGGGGGTTTGTGGTGAGGGGGGCACAGGGGTGTGTGTGAGACATGTTAGCCCACACCGGCCAATGAGAGGTGTGGGGGGCGGGCGGGGGCCAAGGGAGCATTGATTGGCCTAGGCGGAGGGAGTGATGGGCCAAAGGTCCAATGCGATTGCCCCTAGGTACAGGGAGACACAGGACAAACAGACAAGCTACAACGGTTTCAGAAAATATATATATATTATATCAGAAATCTGTCTAGACTGAGAACCAAAAAGATGTGGTCACACAAAATGTCTAAAAAAACATCAAAAAAATTAAATGTTATTAACCAAAATAGACTCGCTAAGTGCAGCTATATACACGCAGTGTTGAAATCCCCGCCGGTGGGATACAAAGGTATATTGAAGCAATATCCACTGTATACAGATAGTAAAGGAAATGGTCTGTTTGTAACTATATCCCCTGGGAGTAATTGTGCACACAACCGCTTGGTTTGTATCACGGTAAGAAGATAAATAATCTTATGAATCCAAATGGTGTCAGTGTGGAGTCTCACACAGCGTAAGCGTCCTGTCACGGCGGTGATTAGCAGCATATTCCAGAGTGTTCATATTGCCGTGTGGTGACGGAGAGTGACCATCATGCTGGCAGAAGAGGCCTCGCGCTCGTTCCAACGGCTCGACGCCCTGCGCAGTAGGCACCGGGCTGTGCACGCGCAGACGCAGCACAGGCGAAGCACACACACACGAGACGACGCACACACACACAGAGACAGACGCCACCACAACGCTGTGGAAGAGGGATCTGTGAACAGGGAACACACGAGGACACACACACTTCACGCACACACACCAACGCTTTGCAGAGGGATCTGTGAAAGGTTACACACAGAGACACACACACTTTCAAGCACACACACAACGCTGTGCAGAGGGATCAGTGAACGGTTACACACAGGAGAAACACACTTTCACACACACACACAACGCTGGTCAGAGGGATCTGTGAACAGGTTTTACACCAGAGACACCACACTTTCAAGCTACACACACAACGCTGTGCAGGGATCTGTGAAAAGGTTACACACAGAGACACACACACTTCACGCACACACACAACGCTTTGCAGAGGATTGTGAACAGGTTAACACAGAGACCACACACACTTTCACGCAACCACACAAACGTTTGCAGAGAGGATCTTTGAACAGGCTACACACAGAGACACACACACTTTCAAGCACAACACCAAACGCTTTGCAGAGAGAATCTGTGAACAGGTTACACACAGAGACAACACCACTTTCACGCACACACATAACGTTGCAAGGGATTGTGAACAGGCTACACACAGAGACACACACACACTTTTCACAGCACACACACCAACGCTTTGCAGAGGGATGTTGAACAGGCTACACACAGGACACACACACTTTCACGCACACACACACACGCTTGTGCAGAGGGATCTGTGAACAGGCACACCAGAGACACACACACTTTCACGCACACACACAACGCTGTGCAGAGGGATCTGTGAAAGGCTACACACAGAGACACACACACTTACGCACACACACAACGCTGTGCAGAGGGATCTGTGAACAGGCTACACACAGAGACACCCACACTTTCACGCACCACACACAACGTGTGCAGAGGGATCTTGAACAGGTTAACACAGAGACACAAACAGAGACCCACACACTTTCACGCCACACACAACAAACGCTGTGCAGAGGGATCTGTGAACAGGTGCAGGTTATCAGAAAACATTTCCTGAGTGTAAACATGATATAAATGTCGTATCGCACCTCCAGGATTTTCAGCTTCTGCAGCAGATGCTTATTTGATAAAAGTCACAATTGTGAGGCGGCAACAGGCACTTGTTTAAAATGGAATTGTTCCAAACCCGGGGTGGCCAAAAAGGTCAAGGTTTTCAGGATATCCAGCTTCAGCACAGGTCTCAGCCTTTGACTGAGATGGGGCACATGGATTCCAAATAAAGAGATTTATCAAGCATACACACCGTTTTCGACCCAAAGGTCTTGGTAAGTGCAAAAGTGCACCGTGTATGCTTTAATAAATCTCTTTATTTTGGGAATCGTGTGCCCCATCTTCATTCCTTTCTGTATGCGTGGATTGGATGCATGGATGGACGCATGGATTGGAGCAGCCGATCGTACATTGATGGGAGCCACCGGTAATTGTATCACTCTTTATCATATTGTGGTGTTGTGCAGCATTTACTCTTTGTTATATCAGCCTTGACTGAGCCACTGATTGAGCCACCTGTGCTGAAGCTGGGATATCCTTTAAACCTGGCTGTTGGTGGCCCTTGAGGACTAGAGTTGGCTACCCTGGTCTAAGTTGTCACCAGGTGCACCAACAGGCAGGGTTGTAGGGGTGTAGGAGTGTAGGGGTGTAGGAGGTAGGAGGGTAGGGGTGTAGGAGTGTAGGGTATAGGCTCAGCACACCAGCGGTGTAACGTGCTTATACCGCCATGTTGCTTCAGCTCCGAGCGAAGGCAGCTTAGAGATCCTGCAGTCACCTCAGGACAATCTAAATATACCAGCACACAGGAAGGGAGGCTATATCTGGCCTGAGCGGGTGCGTCTCTCTCTCTCGCTGCTTCTGTTCCGCACGGTGTCCAGTCTCCCTCCAATAAGGGGGGTCTCACGTCTGCAGTCCAGTGCAGGGGGGGGGGGGACTCCGGTCCTCAAGGGCCACCAACAGGTAGGTTTTCAGATATCCCTGCTTCAGCATAAGGTGGCTCAAATCCATGCCCTCAGTCATGCCCACCCCCGCATTGAAAGGTAATATATATGTAATAATACTTGTGTGATGTGTTTTCAGAAGCTGTCAGTGGACCTCCCGTAATGTGCAGACTGGCCTGCTATCCGCGCACTCTGCTTTATATCATTCGTACGCCGCCAGATCTGTGGTTAGTAAATACAGGCACAGTACTAATTTAAGTAATAATCCCACAGACCAGGGGGATCAAAGGCCAATAATGCCACAGCTGGAAGAGTACCAATCCGTAGCTGAAGGCCCCTAACCCCCTAACTGCAAGAAACCTGCAACCACCACACAAGGGTTAAGGAGGTGCATTGTTAGGCAGGTAATACTCCGTCTGTTACCCAATTATAAGATTCATTAAAGTAGCAGTTGCACTGATTGCTTACCCCCCCCCCCCCCCCACCACAACAAAATGTATGTTTTAAATTAGGGCGTTTTAGTGGTGCGGAGTGTGTGATGGAGTGTGTGTGGGACGTGTGTGTGTGTGTGTGTGTGTGTGTGGTGTGTGTGTGTGGGTGTGTGTGTGTGTGGTGTGTGTGTGTGTGTGTGTGTGGTGTGTGTGGGTTGTATTGTGAATTTGTATTAAATAATATTTATAAAATAAAAAAATTTAATAAAATATTTTTATTTATTTAAATATGACACATACACACGCACGCACGCGCACAAACATACATACATTACAGCGCCAGTAGCGGTACAAAATCCTTATTTCCTCATCTTCTCCGGAGGTTACATAGTACATAGTAGATGAGGGTGAAAAAAGACGTAGGGTCCATCAAAGTTCAACCTATGCTAAATTAGACAACGATACTTTATCCTATATCTGTACTTACTTATTGATCCAAGGGAAGGCAAACAAAAAACCCCATTAAGGCAAAAATTAATTCCTTCCTGACTCAAAGAATTGGCAATCGGATAATCCTGGACACATCCTCCATGTATACTATTTGGTATATCCCTGTATACCTTTCCCATCTAAAAGAGTCCAACCTATTTTGAACAAATCTATTGTATCTGCCATCACGTCTCACGGTAATGAATTCCACATAGTAACAGCCCTTACGGTAAAGAAACCCTTTCCTTGTTGCTGGTGAAATTTAGGTTAAAATGGAGCTCTCTCCAGAGCCCAGTGCAGTCCAGAGGTCCCTTTTAAAAAACACAAAAAGCTAAGAGCAGGAGATGCTCAGGGCGCAAGATACTAACTCTCTGTGACGATGTACACATGTTCTGGGATCTCGCGGGCCATTAATGCCCAGGGGTTTTGATCAGTCAGAAATCTTGGATTCAGAAATGAAAATCTTTAGCCTATAACAGGGGTCTCAAACTCGGACCTCAAGGGCCACCACAGGCTAGGTTTTATGATCCCCTGCTTCAGCCCAGGTGGTTAGTCTTTGATTGAGCCACTATTGAGCCACCTGTGCTGAAGCAGGGATATCTTAAAAGTTGGCCTGTCGGTGGCCCTCGCAGCCCTCGAGTTTAGGACCCCTGGCCTATAATCATAATACGCATTGCTCCCTTTTGAGACTCGATTGGTATTGCTGGTGTAAAGTCCAATGACCGGTTAGTGCTGTAATACAAAATAAACATCTACATGAGGGAGGTGAAGGTTAGAAGAATCACCGGGGGCGGATCCCGAGCAGAGCAGCCGGCATGGCGGCCGGCAGGAGGCAAATGCAAGGAATGAGAAACGGGGTCCCAGTGAAATCGGCGTGTGCGTACGCTGCCCGGGATACGGGAGCGCAATGTCCCGGGGACCAGCCCTTCGACGCATGCTTCCTGGTCTTATGCACGGTTAGCTGAGCCCGATAGACATGTGAAAAAAATTACAAATGTAATATTGTTAATTTTACAACGGTTTTAATATTTTCACATTCTATTTCGCAACCAGTTCTTGTGATATTTCTCAGTCCGTCCTCACATTGAACATACTGCCCGGAGATATGAGGATTATTTCACCGTTCAATGAGGCACCGGATACTGTAACATCACCTTAGTCCTATTTAAAATGCTTAGCTATATAAATATGGAAGAGTTTGTGTGCTGTGCGGGTAGTTGGACTGGTATTATTTATTTATTATATTATATATATATATATATAGACCATACGATACCGGTTGCAACACGACATCAGGACAGCAGCAGGTAAGTAAATCAAAAATGTTCTATATGATAGAGAAACAAAAAACCGACGTTGGTCCCCCAGTGGGACCTTCTCAAGGTGGTGCAGGTCCCACTGGGGGACCGAAACGTCGGTTTTTGTGTCTCTATCAAATATAGAACATTTTTGATTTATTACCTGCGTGCGTCTTGATGTCGTTGTGCAACCGGTATCGTATGGGTCTGGTATGCTTTATGGGATAAGCACCAAAACTTATTTACTTGCATATGGTGTGCCGGCTGTGCATTGGATTCTATATATATATATGTGTGAATGACAATGTTAGCTCAGGGGACAGTATCATTGGACAAGGAGGTCTTGGATATGTGTAAATGGAATAAGATGACCATTTCCTGTGTTGCTGGATATGTGTAAATGGAATAAGATGACCACTTCCTGTGTTGCTGGATATGTGTAAATGGAATAAGATGACCATTTCCTGTGTTGCGGTAGAATACTTGTCACTGTTTAACTTTGGAACATTGTGCACATTACACTATTGCAAATTGAAGTTTAGATTCTGTCACTCAGTAGTCAAAATCTTTACCTCTTATGTATTGTTTAAGCTGCTAATGCCTCTGTATGTCTGTTCTCTGATCTTATTAATATGAAGACAGCTCACTAGGGAACACCCTAAGGGCCGAGGCCCCGCGGCCTCAGTCAGCGCGCCCGCAGCGCATGCAGGCGGCGCGTGGAGAGGCAATTCACCTCTACCTGCGGTCCGTAGGGAGCGGGGGGGGGGCGTAGTTTGAGCAGAGGGCCGGCGGTGACGCGTGGCATGACGCTGCGCAGCTGGAAAACAAATAGCTGAAATCCGATGATGGTTCACATACCAGCGCGCAGCATGGGGCGGCAGTCTCCTGGAGAGATTTTCCAAGTAGTTTTTGGCAGGCGACGGCCGCGTCGCGTGAGCGGTTCAGCCAATGAGGGCGAACCGCTCCTGGCCACACCTCCGCCTCGCCTCCTCTTCTCTTCACTCCTGTCTCCCCTGTATGATCAAGATGCCACTCGGCGGCAGCGCAGGATGACGTCACCGGATCGCGCTGCCGCTCAGCGGCATCTGGTATAATGGAGTCCTTATTTATGGTGCACATAGATTGATTAGTTTATTCTTCGATAATTATTATTTTTAATTTTCGTTGGGTGCAGTGAAATTCATTATCCGGCATTCTTATTGCCCCCCCACTTTTAGCCGCCTGACTCGCGATGGCATCATAATTCTTTATAATTATATCATTTTTGATATTCTTTATAATTCACAAGTTGTGCAAAAGAACCATGAACAAGCAGCAGCTCGAGTGTCTGTAGATTCAGGGTTCTGCAAACTCTAGAACTAAAGAGCACCTAACACTTCAAGCATTTGACTCTGATTGAAACATTAAGGCCTAGGTTTACTAAGCGGTGCTATGGTCCATTAACGTGAATAGGCCATAAGTTGTCTTCCTGCAATGGAACATGTCTGATGAAATACCATTACTTAGTAAGCCTGGGCCTGCATGTTTTTAAAAGATGATGTGAAATATTTATTTATTGTTTAAAACAACCTGTGGTTCTTAAATGGGACTGCACCAGTTAAAAGAGCAGCCCCTCTGAATTACAGCGTGGTCTCTGTGATTTCCGCGGTGAGCGTGGGGCCGGCTGTCTTTCTCCGGCGTTCACAGTTAGCTGCTGCTTCCTCGGTGAGAGAGGGGGATGCAGGCAGAAGAGAGGCACATATGCTCTCACCACAACCTCACCACAAGGCTTTCAGGAGACCGGCGCCTGCAAGCAGCGTCCAACACCAAGCTGTCCTTTCATACAGAAACACAGGCCGCCTACCTCTCTCACCAGGAACGTTATCTGCTATTCCATCGCCATGTCTGCAGAACTGCGCCCGTCCGCTTCCTGATAGAGATGATCACACATGGGACCGCACTGAACTGGGGACATTTATATGTTTTCTCGGTTAAAAGCAGGTCTTTCGTGTCTTTCAAAGAGTCAGACAAACATGAGTCCTTGCAAATCATGTTTGGAAGCCGAGACATTTTTTCTACGCAATCAGTGAAGCTGATTATTTTTATTGTAGCGTTTGCACTGGGGGTTCTCTGCGGGTGCAGAACCGCCACTGCCCGTATTCACATTCATGGGGCTGGCATTTCCGGGAGCTGGCGCCAGTTGACCTGTGGTCATCTTGAAAAAAGGCAAATGCCTCCATCTTATACAATTGAATGCCTCCTGGCTAAATAAAGGGGGGGGGGGAGCGGGTATGTCTGATGGACCTCCATCTCCCAGGAGACGCCTTTCTTTAAGCCTGGTCACTAATATCTGGATGAAGTAGAGGAGGGGTTTGCCGTTTTAACTCTTTTGCTGCCAGAGGTCTCATAGTTTGACCAATGGAGTATCATTCTTTTAAGGCAATGCATGTTAATGAACCGGGCTGCTGTGCAGTGCAGTGAAGGGAGAGGATTGCCTTTTATTTTAGTCCAGTAACCCGGAATCTCATTTCTGTTGGTTCCTTAGCTCTGCCGGTTGAGATCAGAACATACAGTATGTAGGTGCGATAGGATGCTGTAAGGCAGGGGTGCTCAAGCCCCCTCCCCCGGCCCCCCACCAACGGGTCAGGACTGAAGCAGGGACTGATTGAGCCACCTGTGCTGAAGCAGGGACTGATTGAGCCACCCGTGCTGAAGCAGGGGCTGATTGAGCCACCCGTGCTGAAGCAGGGGCTGATTGAGCCCTTTATGCTCAAGCTGGGATATCCTAGAAACCTGACCTGTGGGGGGAGGGGGGACAGGAGTTGAGCCCCCTGGGGCCTGCTTTCTCTATCTGCTTTCTTTATCCTCAGGCTCATGACTAAATGAAGCTTTGTGTCCACATCCTGTGACCTTTTTTATATGATATAATTGGGTTAGTGAAAGCTTTCTAGTTCTGCAATAACAAGGTGTCTCCCACACAGGATTCCTGGAAGGGAAGAAGGGTCACCTACCCTATTAATTCATTCATTAGACACGGGGCCATTTTTACTAAGTGGCGCTAGTGTACACCTTCTAGCACTGGAAGAAATCTTATGGCATTAACTTGAATGGGCTGTCAAGTGTCTTCCAGAGTTGGAAAGTGTTTTATTGCATAGCACAGCTTGGTGAATGTGGCCAATATATCTGTGTTTGATATTAAAACATGTGTACCCCTCCCCCCGTGAGCCGTGCATGAATGGATCATTCCAGCGAGCTGGGCTGAGAGTGGTGTTCTACTGTCCCCATGACAACAGTCTGAGCCAATCAGAGTTCTTCCTGTTTGTGGACGAGTCACCTCGAAGGGTGAGAGAGGAGCGTCTCTGACCTTCATAGAATGGAGCCTTCTGATTGGCTAATCTCACAGCCCTTATGATTAGCTTCGCTTTCTAACGTCAAGAAAGAAATAGAGGCAGGGACACTTTTTGTTAGTAGTTTTTGTTGTTGCTGCTATTATCAAAGATTTTAGACTTTTCTCCGGATTTTATAAATAAAGCAAATAAAAACTGTTCTGATAACCCACCCTAACATGAAATAAATGAGATTACTGTAAGGTCTCTGAGCAACCCAACAGATAACTGCCCCGAGATAAAGAATGACGGAAATGATGGTGTTTTGCAGCGGGCTACACACGGGGTGACAGTGGAAGAGCCCGGGACTGACATCAGTGGATGACATGTGGGGATATTCGGTGACGGTTTGGGAGTTAGGTTTCTGTCTGTAATAAGGAAGTAAGCCTTGGAGGGGCGGCAGGACATACTAGAAAACGAGAGGTAACTGTCAATGTACTACTTCCCGGTAAAACATGTTTATTAATAAATGAAAAGGCAGAGAATGGGCAAAGGGATTCCGACAGCCAGCAAAGGCGTCTGTCTGTATCCCAAGAATAATCTGTGTGGAAGACCTGCACCGGTGGTCCTCGGTTATCCACCGGAATCCGTCCTGGAAGTAGCGTTGGATGGTGACACCGCTGTAAAGTGAGCCCCATGTTAATCAGTGGCGGTGAGCGTCGGATAACGCATTCCGGCGTCAAAAAACGGCCCTTAGGGTTGCATTGTATAGCGTTGGATATGCCCTTCGTTGTAAAGTGAAACGTTGGACAACGAGGACTACCTGTACTAGTAAATGAGCGATGTGTAAGTGTGCTGGCTGCTGTTTCTGTGCAGCGTGCACACTGCTGTCCTGAGTTTGTAGAGAGGTGAAATCCCTGGTGGGCCCTGCCATCAGACGGGCCCTTCGGGTCCTCGCTGGCCAAGGGTCCTGTAATGACCTGGATGCTGCGGCTGCTGACATTTTGGATAGACTCTAAAGATGAACCAAATCTCCCTCGGCAGTGTGTGCGTGTGTGTGTGTCTGCAGTAAGAGTCAGTATGCAGTGCGTGTGTGTGTGTGTCTGCAGTAAGAGTCAGTATGCAGTGCGTGAGTGTGTGTGTGTCTGCAGTAAGAATCAGTATGCAGTGTGTGCGTGTGTGTCTGTAGTAAGAGTCAGTGTGCAGTGTGTGTGTGTCTGCAGAAAGAGTCAGTGTGCAGTGTGTGCGTGTGTGTCTGCAGTAAGTCAGTGTGCAGTGTGTGCGTGTGTGTCTGCAGTAAGAGTCAGTGTGCAGGGTGTGTGTGTGTCTGCAGTATGAGTCAGTGTGCAGTGTGTGCGTGTGTGTGTCTGCAGTAAGAGTCAGTATGCAGT
>WSYH01017187.1:0-12224 GCA_036426205.1 Ascaphus truei | reverse complement strand
AATATACCTGTAAGTCAATTTATGCGAATCAAACGCAACTGTAGTCAACAAATTGACTTTGAACATCAATCAATTGTTCTATTTGACAAATTCATAGAACGTGGTTACGATAGAGCTCTTTTAATAAGATCATTAGAAAAGGTCTGTAATATGGATAGGGAATCACTTCTGAATAGATGGGCACAAGGAAACCAACGGCGATTGGCACTAAAAGTTGACTGGAAACAGTTCTAATTGCCCCAATTTTGTGAATCTTCCATTACATTTTATATTGAGATAAGCAAGAGAAAGACATATCTTAGTAGACTCCAAGCACTATATATCTCCTCAACCTCCCTCCAAGGTAACATATGGAGAGTAATATTTCATTGTCTCACACCCATTTTTCCATAAGACCTATTTTTGAAAAAACATAATGCACTTTGTAGGAATGGGTACTTGGTGTCAGGGTTCCTGCAGTGGCTGTGGGGGCCCACCCAATGCTGGAGTTGGCCCAAATTCTGTGTCTGGCTTTCTGGGCCCCCGCCTCTGGCCACTGCTGCATGTCCTCCTCTTCCACTGGTTCACGCTGGAAATGTGGCCAAACTCTTCCAAGCTGGTCCACGCCAAAAGTAGGGCCCGGACGGATGTTGGGCCCAATTTGGACCCCAAGTGTTAAAAAAGTGTGTGTAATATTGGGGGGGGGCATGGTAGATTGTGGGGACAATTGTGTGTGTATTGGGGTGGATCAGGGAATTGTGTGTGTATTATGGGGGGAGCAAATTATGTGAGTGAGAGGGAGAGGGATTGAGTAGCGAGAGAGGCGTTATGAGGTGGAGGAAATGAGAGAGGGTTGATGTGTGGGGGGGAATAACGGGGGTTGAGAGAGCGAGACGGTGTCTGAGATGGGAGTGTTAAAGAAAGCTTTCGGTGGCCCTGACTGCGTGTAGACCCAACAGATAAGAATCCACAACTCTTTGCTATTGAGGACAGCAGGTTTAGCATGGTGTAGCTAAACCTGCTGCCGGCTTGCCCCAATGTCATTGGCATACTAGCTTGACTCTACTGCCACACCTGTATCTTACCAGCTATTCAAATCTTCCAGTATCTCAGGATTGCTCCTTGTGTTCCACAGAACATTGAACTGGGGTCTACAGTGTGAGCAGTGAGAAGTAGAGATCAAAAGTATGCTGTTACCCAGCCCGCTGGTTTAGCTCCCCCTGCTAGAGCTGCTGTTCTGAATAGCAAATATTGTGGGGTCCTCTTGGGCCTGACAGCAGCACCCCCAGGTGCCTTGTTTTGTTCAATATAGTCTTATGGAAATCATTTTGGAAGTGTGAGGGTGTGAGTCCATCTAAATATCTCTCTTTATGTTATTTGGGAGGTTTGAGGGGATATATATATAATGCTGAGATTCAAATTGTTCGCTCTCTTTTTCTCTCCCCTCCATATTTCAGGGTTTGAAATCCGATATTGATTTTTAAAAATCCAATCCTTCTGTGGATTTTTTAGTAATAGAAAAAAAACACAATCTGGCCAGGACTAATACACTCTGAAACAAAGCTTGCAAATTTGTGGCAGATTCGATTTCTGTAAATATTTCACCCATCTCTACTACTTAACACGATCCTAATATGTACAGAAGGTCACTAGAGTTATTAGTTTCCTTTAGCAATATCTGCTATGAAATGTTTGTTTAATTGTCAGTATATGTTTCTCTAGCCATTAATCTGATCTCCGGTACAAGGCTGAACAGCATTTATAACTAGCGTTAGTTCGTTTGTTAATATGTAGAAGTATCTGAGCCAGCTGAAAGTTCGTGTTCGTCTGGTGTCACATGGCAATTTTACCTGTATGACAAAACGTTCAGCCATGTGTTTTGTGGATTGGCAGTTTTTTTTTTACATTTGAGCACCAAGGTTAAGCAAGACTTTGGAAGTGATAAATGCAAAGCCATCCGTTTATACCACAGTTGGCCTATCTGCACTGACAACCATATTATCTCTGCTCACACATGCTGACATCTCAAATGTTTTCCCACAAAGTGCAGGACAGAAATAGACCACGAAGACAGCGACAGTGAAGAATAATAGCCCCATTCCATTTAGCTAGAACAAAGGAATGGAAATAAAAGGAACAGATAGGGTGGCTTATTAACTGTCCTGATAAACGCAGATTTAATTTCAAATTGTAAGTAAATTCTGTCAATGTTAAACAACCCGTGGTTTTTCAATGCAAGAAAACTCTATTTTGCTATTGATTTATATATAATGACATAATTTTATTATATTTACACATTTAGCATTTTGTTGTGGTTATATTATTGCTTTCGGCCAAAACAGTTTAAATAGTCCTACTTAATACTATGCCTTCCGTTAGAAATTTACAACATTTATTCTGCAAAATAACAGAATTATAATTGCACAATGTGGGGCATTTACTAACTTTAGCTCTGCAGGGCAATTGCAATGATTTGCATATTGGTTGTGTTCTTTTTTTGTGGAAAAGTTGCGTTCTATAATTATGGTGTATGTGTTATCTGTAGCAAAAGTCAAGATGCTCCTGAGTGCGTGTTGTGGCTTAGTAGTCACCTGTCTCAATCTTTATGGCGCGTTATTTATTATATTTGGATCAGGGCACACTTTGTTCAGCCGGTACAAGCTATGGTCCTGATTTGATTAGCCGGGTAGACATTGTTGCGGTTGATTTTTCCTTTCTTTACCTACCTACAGTACCTCTCCGATAATATCAAAAAACTTTTGAGAAACATAAGAATATTAGTCCTTTTGTAAAGAATGTGTGGTGTGATTTACATTGTTGCTAAGGTTGTAGGATAACATTAATTGATATGCCTAGTACTAAAATTCCAAAATGGAAATGTGAGTCCCAGCCTACCTGTTCACCAAATCGCATTGAGCGATGTGGCAATCTCTCTCTTCCCCATACGGATTGTCATGGATATGTAGAACCACGTTATTATTAGCTTCATCACATGCAACCAATATAAGTTGACAGTTATTTTATTTATTTATAATTTAATGAACACCAACTATCTTGGTATAATTAGGAATAATGAAGCATTGTTCTCTCCAATGGTGGATCACACCATGTTCCTAAACAGCTACCATTTTTCCATTGGACTGGTTATCCAATTTCACTATACTTTAATAAGTATTAACACATAAAGCAATATCCTGTCCCTAGATCTGAGTATTAACACACAGATACACTTTTAAATGTTTTTATTAATTATGTGTGATGATTTTGTATTTGTTACTAACTTTTTTTAGACTAGATAGCTGCTATTAATTCTGAACCCCCTTCAGGCTACATCGCCCAAGTGTGGACACCTCAAAGATTTCCCCAAAGCTGCTCCCCTCTGCACAGAACCAGCATACTAAGTATAACATCTGTTTTTACTTACTGCTATGTGTTTCGTCAACCCCACCCCTGAAGTTTAATGCCCCAGAGACAAAGGAGTCTAAACCACAGCTGCATTCATTCTAAACCCCTTCAGTCTAAAGTGTGTTGCTCCAAGGCGGACAGCCTTTGACGCACCGATAGGGCAAGCCAAAGGTTGTGTGAGCCTTTCGGATGTTGGCACTGTACAAGCTGTTCTATTGCTATCCTGAAACTCCCCACCCTCTCATCCCCTACATCCAATGTTTCAAACCTGCCTTATACATGTAAGATCCTTTAGGCAGGGCCTTTCTAACACATCTGCAGGCCACTTCTTTCCTCTCCTAACACAATTTTAATTATCGTGTCTGTAAATGTTACAGATGCCCAACTTCATATCTCTACTCTCCCAATGATTGAATTGAATGTATAACCTCTGTTCATTTAATAAACCATGTATTATTATCATCACTCTATGCCCGAACTACTTGAAAATGAGAGACAACTCTCAATGCATTAGTTTCCTGGTCAAAAAAAATCATAAATAATAGAAAATGAAAATGTATTTTAGCAATTTTTCACTTTACTCTATACTCCTAGAGTCTAAAGTGTGCAGCATGAAGCATGTCAGAGCCCTTACTCAATGAGGGCCAGCCTAAACTATTCTGTCTGCATTTTTATGTGTAACAGGAGAGGTGAGTCCCATCTTTCAACCTTTGCACTGGGTGAAGCATCATTCCTTTTAATTAGCCCCAGCTGTCTCTTTGCAGGAAAAGGGGTCTTTTTTTCTGTTTGGTAGATATGTTTTATCTTGCAAACCAGTTCAATACCTATAGGATTTTAGTCTTAATTTTGTATTGTACAGTACATACAATGAATCCTCTTCATCCCACACTGTAACTTTAAAAGCTGCCCTTTTAAAATTACACTAGATCTCTAAGTGTCTTGACATTCATTACTTCTGTGCATTCCAGGAGTCAAGAGCTGAGGTGAAGGTCAAACTGGATGGCTGATTATTTTAGGCCAGATGCTTATGTCTTTCTGTGCCACATTTTGAAAGATTTTGTTTTCATAGAAAATGACAAGCTTTGCAAACAAATTGCCAGCATTAAGGTCAATGTGCAAGGTCACTTGACCATATACTAAAATGGTATTCAGTTTTTTACTAAATTGTAGGGATATGTGGTGAAATCCTTGATGGACGTCTTGCACAATTGGTGAAGTTATTCTCAATTGGGGTGGCATTCTGCTAGATAGGCAACTTTTTTGAAATTGTGAGCAATGGGAATTTTCACAAAATGTTTGCAAAACAGTGAATGTTAGAAAACACATAGACATTCACATACTCTACTACCCATATTAAACACTTGAATTACTATTCATTACTATTTAACTTGAATGTTTTTAAGGTGCTTGTTACACATGCAGTAGTTACACACGTAGATGAGTTTAAAAAATACATATTTCTAAACTATGTTTGTATTTACAGTATATTGAGCCAGAGAAGGCAACAAAAAGTCCCAATCAACATTATCCAGGGAAAATAAAGTCCTTCCTGACTCCAATAATTATCAATCAGATTTCTCTCTAAATCCACATCCTTCCCAGTTTACATTTTGGTATATCCCGTATACCTTTTAAGTCTTTAAAGATTCCTAACTTTTTCTTAAATATATCTATGTATCTGCTGTTACAGTCAAATGGTAATGAATTACATCAGGGGTGCGCAAACTGGAGCGCACTTTTTGGGTGGGAGCGAACGGTTACTGAGGCCCGCCTCTCTTCCCCAAATTTTAATTAAATGCCAGGGCGCGGGCACGGCCGCTGTAACTGACTTAAATTAGCTTTGGTCACACGGCAACATGATGTACATGACCCCGCATGTTAGTTGACGACCCGGTTCCTAGGTAAGGGGGGTGCGAGCACTGGGCTGAGCAGGCGAGGGACCGCAGCGCAGAAAGTTTGCGCACCCCGAATTACACATTTGAACTGCCTTACTGTTTTTCCTTCCTTTGGCTGCTTGGTGAAATCTCTCTTTCTCTAATTTGAAACAATGACCCAGTGTCATTTGTACTGTCTCTGGGATGAATAGTTTATTTTGTAAGTTCCTTGTACTGATCCAGATTTATTATATATAGTTATCATATACCCTCCTGATAACCTCTTTTCTAATGTACAGTACAAAATAATTTAGCCAGCCTTTCCTCATAAATCAGACCTCCGAACCCCTTTAATAATTAATGGCTGTTTTTCTAGTTCCATTATATTTTTTTTAATGGATGTAGTGTGGAAAAACGTACTCTGCAATGGAATTCAGTGACTCGGAATCCATGTTTTCTGTTTGAATTCAGTTTGTTACCCCAGATTCTATTTTGCAGTTAGTATGTAAAACTTGATTTATTTCTAACATCCCCCCGGATGTAGGGAAAAAAAAATTAAGAGACAACTTATTTTGTAAAAACTTAGTGTGAAAGTGATTTCCCAGCCTTTTTATTAAAGAAAGCAGCAGCATCAGACCCTGGGAAGAATGAAAGAGGCTTTTTGCTGTTCTCTGACCCTTCTTTTATTAGGTATTCCACATTCAGTGTACAACAACCATCCGTTCCCTCGCGTTATGTCTCCACCCACAGAGTAGTCCAGCAATATCTGCATTAGAAAGTTTGCATCCTTCACTGAAGTTCCACAACCATCCTCATATCACATATCACAAACAAGGAGTGCAGAAATAGACTACTTCATATCACACAGCAGCAACAGAGTGCAGAAGAGACAACCTCATATCACAATAGCAACAACAACAAGGAGTGCAGAAAAAGACAACCTCATATCACATAGCAGCAACAGGCGTGCAGAAGGGAACACCTCATATCACATACAGCAACGGAGTGGCAGAAGAGAACAACCTCTATCACATAGCAGCAAAAAGGAGTGCGAAAAGAGACCCCAGGAAAGAACTCCCCCCCCTCCCTTTATTACTGGTTATTAGGACAAAACAATTAAAGTAACCACATAGGGGAGTTGTCTCCCAAAATTTACAACAATTAGCTAACATAATACCATACACAATTTTCTATAGCAAGCCCAAAAACACAGAACCTATCTCAAACTCCCATGCATGTCTTTACTCTGCACAATAATGACATCATATCACTTACTTTAACCCCCCCCCCCCCCCCCACCATGGTATAATCCACCCTGGATGGTATGCAGGAAGGAAACACCCTTTTCCTTTTAACAGAGACTGCCCCATGGCTGTGTAACATCAAATCAACTGTGTTTACATTAACCATACTGCATTATACTGACTGACCTCAGGACACCACATTAAGGTTAGTAAAGTTTCAGGTAAAGGAACAAAAATGATCGTGGGCCCAGCAAAAGCAAAACAGAAAAACAAGGTGGTGCACTTGATGCCAGAAAGCAACATGCATTTAACTTATACCATAGTACAAGCAGCCCGTCACATTTAGAACAAGTGAATAGTTTGTAGAAAATTTTGGGTACATAACATCTCATGTATCCAAGGTTTAGGTAATAATATGGTCTGTACGCCCAGGCTTTTCCGAGGATTGCTTATTGTATTATTGTTTTTATACTACACAAGTTATGCATAGGTTAAATTAATAGCTAGGAATAACTATATGAATCAATTTTTCAGTAGATGCAGTGGTGGGATTCAGCTGGTTCACGCGAACCTGTTACTAAAATTTCACTGAACTGGTTTTTTAATTCTCCTACCTAAGGCGATGGAAAGGTGGGCGGCGTCTACCACATCTATTCCCTACATATCTCTTCTCAATATGTCTGCGCAGCATCAAATGCGCCGCTTTGCCATGCCAACGGGAATGCCGCGTGACATAACCGCATCACGTGACGTCTGTTGCTATGGCAACGAGATGCTATGTGATGTCATGACGTTACACTGTCACGTTGTCATGGCAATGTGGCGCCATTGATGCCCGCACAGCCATTTTGAGAAGAGATATGCAGGAAAAGATGCTGGTAGACACAGCACGCTGCCCACCGCCGTGAGGTAAGAACCGGTTATTAAAAATGTTAAATCCCACACTGAGTAGATGCGTCAGAACAGAACAGAAATATATTGCCCAACTCTGTTCCCCATTATTAACCTGTAATGCCTGTTAGTGCCTGAAGCCTACCTATAACTGCCTTAAGAATAAATAATTTGGAACTGCAAGAAATCTGTGTTTGTACCAATAATTATGGAACAAAGATCTGTATTTTCACACACGATAATAACATCTATTGTCATTCAGTACTCCATATTCAAATGTGGTCTTAACAAGGATTTATACAGTGGCAAAATAATGCTTTCTTCTTCCCTCCAACAATACCTGTTTTATGCAACATAATAATGTTTTTGCCTTTGCAACCTGTTGACTTTGAGCACTATTAAATCAAGGACAGCCTTAGGGCAGGTGGTTGCCGTGGGCCCTGCATCTCGGGGTGCCCCACAGTCCCTCCTATCCCTTTTCCTGTCAAGCCGGGATCCAAATTCCATCTGATAGGAAGGGGAGAGCTAGAGGAGTGATCTTGGAAGTACCCGAACTGGCACAGGACTGCACCGCTCCTCAGCCTAGAGGGGGTGGTGTGTGTAGCTGGGTGAGGGGGGAAGTGTGGTTAGCTGTGGAGGGGGGAAGTGTGGGTAGCTTTGGGAGGGGGAGTCTACCTTATGTGGAGCAGCCTTCTGCAGCATCTGTTGCCATGTCGACGTGCCATGTTGCCATGACAACGCAACGTCGTTACGCCGTGCCGTCATTATGCTGCAGAAGGAGGCCCACTGTGCCAGCTGCCGCCTTGGACCCCACCAAAGGTAAAGTCACCCTGCCTGCTGTTTACAAGAACTCCAAATTCTTCTCCATCAAGGATTGCAAATCCAAAAGAAACAGCGCAAAAGACCTCATAGTGTAGTATGAATATAAAATTATATTATTATAACAGGTGAGTATGCACGTACATCAGATTGAATAATTACTGGCAGTACATGTATATGGACATGTTACCAATCAGCCACGAGTAGAATGGGTTGTCTTCACGTGGGTAGAATCTCCTTCCCCCTCCCTCTGATGGATCAAGCGGCGCCGTGGTATGTGTTGTTGACCCGGCATCCAACTGCAGCAGTCCGGTGGAATTCGCTGCTTCACAGCTGTGGGTTCAGCGGGCAGGCTCGCGCATCCAATTCCAGCAGCCCGATGGAATCCTCTACTGCACGGCTGTTGAAACAGCAAGATAGGCTTTTCCTCTGTGTCTCACAGGCGTGTGCGGCGTGTGACTCTAATTCAGGCGCCGTCTAGTGACGTCATCCGGTGGCGTCTGCACCGAACTCAGCCGATCAGGGAGACAGGCGGGCGGGAACGGGGATGAAGTGATGGGTGTATCAGGATACAAAAGCACAGTGGGTAGTCCGAGAAGCGCCCTCTTCCAACGCGTTTCGTACTATTAGAGTACTTCTTCAGGGATATCGGAGGTGTCTAGAGGTGCGCTTCTTATACCAATCCCTGTCTTGTGATTGGCTGTTTTATTTTGAGTCCACCTTCATCATTGGAGGGAAAATTAAAGGAGACCCTCTAAACATGGGAAACAGGTTAAAAACTTTATTTAAACACAATATTCCATATGCTAAAAGATAAAAGAAACAAAGATTAATACAACATAAAATGTAAATGTTAAATACATTCCTATGTTGCGGAGTAAGATTAAAGGGAGGAATGATTTGCATAGACAGATCCCAATAGAGATACATTTAGAAGTGTTTATGGAGACCATGTGGATGTATAGTGCCTAAAATTATAAATACAAAGATTCGTTCAGCCACACGGATATGTTGTACGGTATTAGTATAAAGACCAGACGTCTATTTCCTCATTTCAAACCCAACGGGAAAGTGTTTTTAATATATATCCAAACACTTTCTTGTCTAGAGAGCATTTAAACTCTATCTCCCCCCGTCGACCTGCAGGGACAGTTTGAATACCAATGAATCGAAGACTGCTCTCATCACTGTTGTGTTTTAGCTTAAAGTGTCTGGAGACACTATGGTTGTCTAATCCTAGTTTTATATTCCTAGCATGCTCCAGGATTCTCACTCTAAGATAGCGTTTAGTTCTACCAACGTATTGGTATCCGCAGGGACATTGGAGAAGGTATACTACATAAGTGGATTTGCATGATATACAGTCTTTGACCACAAGTTTTCTTTTGTAGTTTTTGAGGAAAAATGTTTTCGTTCTGAATTTAGCAGTTTACAACGCCTTACATTTACCACAACTATAGTTTCCGCTTGGTTTCTTTGGTAACCATAAACCCTCAGATGTGGAGGTATTAGACAATCCTATGTCACTTGGTGCCAAATAGTGCTTTAAACTTTTGGCCTTGCGGTAAATGAAGGTAGGTTTGTGGGGGAAGACAAGATCCAAGAATGGGGTCATTGCACAGAATATTCCAATTTTTCTTTATTATATTCTGAATCGTTATACTTGTCGAATTGTATTCTGTAATGAAGGGAATTGTTATTATATTGTCTTCTGTGTTGGCATCTTTCTTTTAATAAAGTCTTTTTTCACACACCTTTTTTGTGTCAGAAGTGATTCCCTATCCATATTACAGACCTTTTCTAATGATCTTATAAAGAGCTCATCGTAACCACGTTCTATGAATTTGTCAAATAGAACAATTGATTGATGTTCAAAGTCAATTTGTGACTACAGTTGCGTTGGATTCGCATAAATTGACTTACAGGTATATTATCAATCCAGACCTTTGTGGTACTGGATGATAATATGAAACTGTTCGTGTCCACCTTTTTAAAAAAAGTTTTGGTATTAATACATAAACCAGTCTTGGATTCTAGACTAGATCTAAAAAGTTAATTTCATTTTATGGGTTTCCGCGGTGAACTTTAGGTTAAATTCATTAGTGTTCAATAGATTTTGAACTGCTCTAAGGTATTCATCACCTCCCATATCACAGCAACGTCATCATATATCTCTGCCAACTAATTACATGGTTTGCAATGGATTGTTTTCCAGATGTGGAGATCTTCCCATACTCCCATGTAAATGTTGGCGTAGCTAGGGGCAAAGCGTGTCCCCATGCTTGTGCCACACAACTGGATGTAATATTGATTCATAAGAGAAAATAGTTGTGTGACCAATTTGATACATTATGCCACAATACCGATTTTAAACCACAATCTAGATTTTATCCTGCACACAAGCAAGGCAGTTTTATGATTCGTTTTTTAATGTTGTTAACAATGATTTACTCATGGTTAAAGACTTAAATTCACATACCTAAAACATAATTTGAACGTTCAAAACATCAGCAGTTAAAGAATTCCAAGACAATAAGAGTCTGATCATAAACAAGCAGACAAGGTGGGGAATTGTCCTCCAAAATCGAATGACTACAAATGGAGGCATTCCGTATACTGTATGATCCCGTTTATTACGGTAAACTTTCACACAATCCTACTATGATTTCCTATTGAGTTAAAACCTTCTTGATGAAGCTTAGAGTCCCCCGTAACTACTAAATCAGAATACTGTTTTCTTTATGTTGAGTTCCCACGAATTCCAGTTTACTACCACCTGCCAAAATACATAAAATTTAAAATTCCACCTGGCAGACCTATTATTTCTGGCATTAATTCCCTACGGCAAATTTATCTCAGTATGTAGATTATTTTTACAAAAATATGTAAGGTTTTGCCCTCCTATGTAAAAGATACTACTGCGTCTGAACTCATTAAAAACAAAATTGGAAGGAGGAATACAGATGGGCAACACTTTGATGTACAGTCACTGTAACCTGTATTCCTCACAATAGAGGTATTAATGCTATTAGAGAAATAATTCCAAAGATGTAGAATACATCCCTTAACTGCGAATTTATCATAGACGCCATTCAGATTATCTTGTCACACAACTATTTTCTCTTTATGAATCAATATTACATCCAGTTGTGTGGCACAGCTAGGGGACACGCTTTGCCCCTAGCTACGCCAACATTTACATGGGAGTATGGGAAGATCTCCACATCTGGAATAACAATCCATTTGCAAACCATGTAATTAGTTGGCGAGATATATTGATGACTTGCTTGTATATGGGAGGTGATGATACACCTTAAGCGTTCAAAATCTATTTGAACACTAATGAATTTAACCTAAAGTTCACCGCGGAAACCCATAAAAATGAAATTAACTTTTAGATCTTAGTCTAGAATCCAAGACTGGTTTATGTATTAATACCAAAACTTTTTTTAAAAAGGTGGACACGAACAGTTTCATATTATTATCATCGTAACCACAAAAGGTCCGGATGATAATATACCTGTAAGTCAATTTATGCGAATCAAACCAACTGTAGTCAACAAAGGACTGGAACATCAATCAATTGTTCTATTTGACAAATTCATAGAACGGGGTTACGATAGAGCTCTTTTAATAAGATCATTAGAAAAGGTCTTATATGATAGGGAATCCCTTCTGACACAAAAATGTGAAAAAAGACTTTATTAAAAAGAAAGATGCCAACACAGAAGACAATAATATAACAATTCCCTTCATTACGAATACAATTCGACAAGTTAACGATTCAGAATATAATAAGAAAAAATGGGAATATTCTGTGCAATGACCCCATTCTTGGATCTTGTCTTCCCCCAAACCTACCTCACTTTACCGCAAGGCCAAAGTTTAAGCACTATTTGGCACCAAGTGACATAGGATTGTCTAATACCTCCACATCTGAGGGTTTTATGGGTACCAAAGAAACCAAGCGGAAACTATAGTGTGGTAATGTAAGGCTTTGTAAAAACCCGCA
>WSYH01017186.1:0-12225 GCA_036426205.1 Ascaphus truei | reverse complement strand
CCACTTACACTCTTGCTACATATGTATCCACATACCCACATACACTCTTGCTACATATGGGCCTGTGCACATAGTTAGTGTTATAGATGTAGCAAATTGTTCTCATATGGCCACTGCCACCACTTGGCCGTGACTCACCCCGCAGCCAGAACCTGCCGCAGCTGGCCATTTCGCCGCTACGGGTAACCCTTAAATTAACCCCCTACCATAACAGCAAAAACCCTTAAATTAACCCCTACCCTAAACAGTAATAAAAAGTACCTTAGAAGCAGCCGGCGATGGGGATTCCAGCGGTGGATCGGCTGCGGCAGAATGGTCCATCTGCAGAAAAGCGGTGGCTATTTGGTCGTTGAGAAATGTCCCATTCCAAAGTAGACAGGGCCACTGAGGTTGCCACAGACCCAGGATATTAGTCCCCACCTACCCACCCCCCTGATTGCGGCCCTGCAAGTCCCCACTATCATTCTCTTCCCCAGGGGAGCGCAAACTTTTGTTGCTGCGCCCCCGTCTTCCCTGCCTCGATGCTCGCACCCCCTCCCTACCTTAGAGCTGCGTCAAATGACGCTGCAGGGTCATGTGACGTCATGTCACGTGATCCGAGGCGTCATTTGATGCGTATGACGTCACGTCTCATGACCCTGTGGCGTCATTTGATGCCGCGTTGCCATGGCGACGCATCCAGAGCGTCTGAATCTTGGTACGTATAGAGTTGCAGAGGCCTCACGCAATCCCCCAGCATTTCATTTAAATACCTTGGGAAAGAGCGCGGGCCTCTGCAACTGCCCGTGCCCCCCCCCCCAGAAAAATCTCCCGCCCACCTTGGGGGTCTGCAACCAGTCTGTGCACCTGCCTTACACTACCCTCTCCCCGCTCTATCTCTGCCCCACCTCTCTCTTACCACCCTCCTCTTTCACTCTGCTTCCTCTCTCACTCACCCCTCCCTCTCTCTATCTCACTGACCCCCCTTTTTTACCCCCCTCTCTCTCTAACACCCCTCTCTAACCCCAAACTTCCAGCATTGGCCAGCCAGGCTCTTCATCTACCCCCTTTTGGCAGCTCTGGTATCACGTTTGATTGTTCACTTTTTTGGTGTATTCCCGGGCATACTGCAGTATTCTGTGGCAACATTACCATTGAATCCTATGAAAACTCTGATATTCTGAGGCGTGCCTGTGTATGCTGAGGTACTATATATATATATGTGAAGGATCAATGAAGCCCGCTACATCTGTATGTACAGAAGAATCTACAATCACCATTTATTATAATAGCTAGATTATTATGGAACTATCTGTACCCGGCGTAACATATACCGATCTGGGAGATTTCAACGTTATTCAACCTTATTCTTTGTTTTCCACCCTCCTTGTGATGTCTTGCCGTCTCTTGCCCCCTCTTCCCCACATTAATCTCGCCTCCATCATTCCCTGCTCCTCTTTGCACTCCCTGCCTTAATGTGTCTGCTCCTCTCGGTGCACACTACGCTCCCTTCTACTCATCTCATCTGTCTCTTCCTCTCCTTGCTGTCTCTGCTTCATCCTCCTACTCATCTTGCTGTCTCTCCTCCCCTCTCTTTGCACTCCCCCTGCCCCATGTGCACACTGCTCTCCATTCCATTCACACCTATCACTTTCCCTCTGCACCCCACGGCCATTAAAATCTCCTCTCCTAGTGTTTCCTGGGTGACTGAGTGGCTGCTCACTCTAACACAGAGGGGGTGGGGGATGTGCATCTTCACCGGCTGTCTGAGTGAGTGACAGACCATTCAGCCTATCACAGAGGGAAGTGCAGACATCCTTAGAGAAATATAAATGCGCAAGGGCAATATCCTCTTAAAGAAAATATAGTCCCAAGGCTTTTCACCTGGCTTTAGACAGAAATTATGATCAGGCAAAGGTTTATTCAGGTGTCATTATTATTATTTACATTTTCAATGTGTAAGTTTATAAAATATGTTTGTGCACAGTTTTACAATTCGTATTTGTTCTATAGAAACGTGGATTCATTTTTTCTTCAGAAAATTAAATCAGAGAGTTTCTTTGGAAGAAGAGACCTGTGAGGTTTGGAAAGCTATAAACACACTGTTACATTTTATAAGCTCTAGGCACCCTTGCACCTTGAAACAACTCTTGTTGGTCCATTAAGAGGTACAAAATCTTAAGATATATTTGTTTTATTTTATTTAGAATTGCTATTTCTTTCTACAGAAAGTATTTAACTGTTTGTCAAATATCTACTGTTTTTAATTTATTTACAAAAGTGATAGTTTTCGATGGTACAAATCTGCGAGGCTGTATTTTCATCCACCTTTGTGGTTAATAAACACATGGGACATAGTATGAGTCTCTCAACCTTCAGATAATCAATGGCAGTCATCCCATGTGAGAACAGAGAATGAAGAAAAAGGTTTGGAATGAAGATAACCTTGAGACTTGGCCTCCAAAAGCTGTTTGCAGCTGTTGCAGAAAGCAGAGAACACTATTCAAGTAATGTTTGTATCAGCAGTATGTAAGAGGGAGTGAAATAAGTAACTAATGTATATTTCTACCAGTTTAACTTTGTATGGTTTATGCATCATGATGTTAATTGAAATAATCCACTACAAATTTAATGCAAAGCTAAGTTCATATTATGATATACATTTAATTCACTAATATAAGCATTTTTTTCATTTTCACAAATTGATACAAATTATGTTTTTTTTATTCAGCCCTATCTTTTGGGGTGGCATATGGAGCGTGAAATGGAACAAATACAGTTCACCAGTATAAAGGAATTTCAATGAGAAAACCATGTATTTTGTGTTGAACTGTTCAGATTTCTGCTTTGATATAATGTTATAAGGGATCTGTCTGAACATCCAGGATGAATGCTGACAGGGAGGGACATCATCTTGTCCAAAGCTACCATGGCCATATTGCTTCCTAGCAAGTCCTCCCCTTACTCCCCTGACAGGAAGTAAGCCTCGCTTTGGTTCTCATTGGCAGCAGCTGCCTCTGGCCTTTAAATAGCAGGCAGTTGCTACTAGGCTTTGCTTGTGCAAAGTACTTGTACCTTGTCCTGTCTGAGCTTTGCCTTGCCATTGTTTTGTCTGCTACCTGTCTCGACCTTGGAACTGAATCTGACTACCCTTTGCCTGCCTCCTGCCTTGACCTCGGAACCGGACCGGAGTACTCTTTGCCTGCCTCAACCTCAGAACCAGACCTGACTACTCTTTGCCTGCTGCGACCTCGGAACCGGACCTGATTACCCCTGCATCCCAGGCCTCTGATCCTAGGCCAAGGTTGGTGTATTACTCCCTACCTCTGCTCTGCAGGTCCGTATCCTGTCTTGCAGTCAGCAACGTTACAAATATACAGTATCAAGCTTCTTGCATTTATTTTTCTTTGCTCATGTCAGTGAACTTTTTAGGGAGGTGTTTTAAGAGAAGTTAGGGAGAAGCTGACACAGCAGAAATGAGTAAATGTTCTCCTATATAAAATTCAGTAATGTTAAGTAATTCTAGGCATATCACTTAGGTGTAAATGATGAGTCAGAAAGGGTTTTTATCATGTCAGACTTGGAAGAGATTTTTTAAGGCTTGTATGAGCGGTAAACATGACATACAGAGACTCCAAATTTGATCATCATTTGACACAATCTGATATGTGTCAATTGACTACTCCCTAACTCGTCCCATTGGCAATGCCCAAAACACAAGCTGGATAGATTGTAGTTAAGTACCTTGATACACTAAATGGGCAAGATATAGTAACAATGCCTGTCTTTGCACCCGGGCCTATATGTTGTGAATACATTTCTCCTTCCCGGAGAAGAGTTCAACTCTAGCCAAATGAATGGAGCTGGACTCTTTTTCAGTATTGGGCCTTTGCCTGAACTCTGCATAAACATGTTTAGTTAATCATGTCAAAAGGATTCATTGTATTAGAAAAAGCCAAAGTTACAGACACAGAACTTTATTTTTCTTTATTGCCTTCTTTTATGCTATCTTTCATATCAGATGATGCATGATCATTATAATGCAAAACTTTTTTCTATTTTGAGGAGCAGCAGTTGTTGTTTTCTGAGACAGTGGGTGGGCTTGGAGCACACAAGGCAATGTGGCAGCATTATATCGATGACATCCTGATCGTCTGGAATGGTGCTGTACATCAGAGGATCTGACAGAATTTGTAAATATCTTAAACCAAATGTATCTACATGTTAAATTAACTTGTACATGGAATAGAGAGAAAGTGATTTTCCTGGATTTGTTGTTTTAAATAAAGGAACAAACACTGTAATTATAATAGATTGCAATAGTAAACCTGCATGCTATGAATAGTCTCTTCCTAACAAGTAGCGAACACATACCTGCTCTTGTCAGGGGAATACCAATAGGCCAGTTCCTACGTTTAGGTATTCAACAAGACAACTTTATAAAGGGTAAGCGAAAGAGATGGCTAGACAGTTCAAAAATAAGAGATACATTAGGAGTAGCATTGATACATGCTGTAGGAGAGCATTGAGATGTGAAAGGAATGATTGTCTATATTGGAACACTTACCTCAAGTATTTAGATGTATTAGTGAATATGGCACCCACTGGTGTAAAATCAAAGTAAAGTGACAAAATCATGGCATGTCTTTGCGCAGATTAAGGGTTTAAATAAGGTAATAAGTGACACACCTCAAAGTGTTGCTAAGCAATCTCTCAACCTAAAATACCTTTTGGCAATTTTGGGAAGAGCAAGTCGAAAGCTACTTGGCTGGTTATAAGTAGGAAGATTTGGGGATGTTAAAAATATGGAATCTCCCAAGCCTGCAAATTTGTGGAAGCGGACCAAGTTCTTTTATCTGTTGACATGGCAAAATCTTTGGGGAATGTATTAGAGTGCCATTGGTACCTAAGCTATATTCTTGTTTTTTTTTTTCAGATCTATTTTAATTTTCTGAGGTTGAAGCACCACTCTAATTTGAGACTAAATGTCTTTATCTATACCTAGGCTCAAATTATTTTATGTCGTTTTCAATTTGCTATTTTACACCCTACCAAAAAATTCCAGCAAGAGTGGAATAGCAGGAAAGGTACGACTGTTCCTACACCGTGTACAAAGGCTGTAACTGCAATGTCTTCCACGTCTGCAGTGAAAGGGTTAAAATGTGGTGGTTAGAACAGAGTGCCCACAATTCAATGTTTGAAGTACTGCAGCTCACATATGGGGTTATTTATGCAGCTTTGTTATAGGTTAACGCACCATTAACTCCCATTTAAGTCAATGAGCTTTATGAATCTGAGGGCTAGTGAGTCTTGCAAGAAGTAAATGCTTTCCCTTATCCCCATGTGATCTAAGTCCATGTAAACCCCCACAGCTGAGGGCTTCTTATTTCCCACCCACGGTACTGTAGGTGCTGTACAGAAATGACACAGTGATCACATAATGGAAGATTGGAAAGGGGCCCAGTTATCTTGGCATCAAATGCACATGATTCAACAATTTGCTGTGTTGGCTCATAAGCATGGCAAAATAATTCTCACATCCTGTACTTTGCTTATTACACTTTACATCTGGTATTAGTGCAATGCAAAATTGAAAAGATGGGACATTCTCTGGAAGTGGGTGTGGAATTGCAACTTAACCCCAAAGACGCTGAACTAGCAACCCCATTGAGTGGGAAAAGGGCAGAGAGACAGGTTCAAGAGCGGAAAACTCAAAGGGCTGTTTTGAAACGCTCTGCAACTGCTGCCATACAGTATGCCTACAATAAGACGAGCACCCGATGCGAGGGAAATCTCATGACCGCGCACGTAGCAAAAAGACTATACTTAGAAAAAGTCCTCCTCGAGCGACTGAGGAGTGCTGATCTCAAGCACCTTCAGGAGGAGACACGAATAAACTGGAGAAAGGGCTCCAATCCAAGCAGGACTGAGGGTTCTCTTCCTAAATCCACTCTCATTCAAGTCACAGAGATATCTAGAATGAGAGTGGAAGGATGGGCTTTTGCCGTGGCAAGCCCGAGCTTCCCACAAACAGGGGAGGTATGTAACAGGGGAGTTATCCCTGTTCAGGTAATGTGCCTCTAATCCAGCAGTGTGGTGGTTAACTGCTGGTAGTCAATTAACAAACACCACCTGCCTGATTAGATGGCTTAGAAAAGCCTGTCTTTTGAGACAGGAAGAGAGACTCCTTAGCTCACACCTGAGCTGAACTTGGAGACACTTGTCTTGAGCCCTGCCAGAAGAAACAGCAGAGTTGCTTTCAAGACACAGGGGAAACTTCTAAACCTGAATGCTGACAAACCCTGAAGAAAAGGTAGCAACCAGGGACAGAGAAGATTTTCCCTCCAAACCACAAGGAACAGATAAGACTTTTATTTACAAGACTTTTTATATCTGTTCATTTCATGCTATATGTTTGGGGCTGGGAGACATGCTTATCTAAGGGAGTTGTGAACTGCATAGTATTTCACTAGAAATACTCCCAAGTGAATAGAAGCTTTGTTTACCCCTTGTTTGGATGGTTTCCTGATGTTAAGGAAAAAGCGCAATAAAAGGCTTATTTAATTTCACTATAATCATTCTCCCTTGCATATCTCTGTGAGCGTCCGCCTACACTAACCCACACTAACTCTTCACTGTCTTTAACTCCCTTCTCAGAACACCCTCTGCTGCCTGTTTTCTTTCTCCATTTCACCTCAGGATTTTCCTGACTATTTCAAGAAAAAGGTGGAATCCATATATCAAGACATCCCCTCTATATTTCCCTCCCATCCTGCAACTCTTCCCAACTCTCTTCCTGCCTCCCTTGACTTTTGTCGCTATCACAGAGGAGGATCTAACGCTAGTAATCTCCTCTTCTCCCTCTACCACTTGCCCTCTTGACCCCATTCCCTCCCATCGCCTAAAATTTCTTGCTCCTACTCTAATCCCTAAACTCACACACATTTTTAACTCCTCCCTCTACTCTGGTACCTTTCCATCCTCCTTTACTCAAAAACAGCAAGCTTGACCCTACCTGTCTTTCTCACTATCATCCTGTCTCCCTTTAAGCCTTTTGCCTCTAAAGTCCTTGAACGCCTTGTATTCTCTCGCTTGCTCCATTTTCTCACCGCCCATTCTCTCCTAGACCCTCTACAATCTGGCTTTTGGAATGCTCACTCCACTGAAACAGCCCTCACTAAAATAACTAATTATCTATATGCTGCCACAGACAAAGGTCACTAGACTCTGCTCATATTACTTCACCTCTCTGCAGCCTTCAATACTGTGGACCACCCTCTTCTCCTTCACATTCTCTATACTCTTGGTATCCGTAACAAAGCTCTATCCTGGATCTCCTCTTACCTATCCCATCGTACTTTCAGTGTCTCTTTTGCTAACACCTCTATCGATCTCTCTGTGGGTGTCCCCAGGGATCTGTCTTGGAACCTCTTCTCTTTTCTCTATACACATTCTCTCTAGATGACCTTATCACATCTCTAGAATTAAAATATCACCTCTATGCTGATGACACACAAATTTACTTTTTAACTTCTGACCTTAAACCTGCGTTACAGACTAAAGTTTCTACATGTCTCTCCGCGATATCATCCTGGATGGCCCTCCGCCAACTGAAACTTAAATTGTCAAAAATGGAGCTCCTCATACTGTATTTTCTCCCAAACATGGCCCTATAAACTCCTTCTACATTACTGTTGGGCGCACTATCATACACCCTGAGTATCACAAGCACGCTGCCTAGGGGTCACATTTGACTGCTCCCTCACATTCTCCTCTCACATTCACAATGTAGCTAAAACAATGTCATATGACAATGTCGTTTTTTCCTTCGCAATATTACAAAGATACACCCTTTCCTCGTGTCTCTACTGCTAAACCTCTGACACAGGCCCTCATTCTCTCCTGACTCGACTACTGTAACCGTCTGCTGTCCAGCCTTCCTGCCTCTCACCTGTCTCTACTACAATCTATCCTAAACGCTGCTGCCAGAAGCACGTTACTCTTTTCTAAATCTGTCTCAGCGTCTCCCCTGCTGAAATTCCTCTCCTGGCTTCCAATCATATCCCATATCATACACTCAGTTTCCCCACTCACTTTTAAAGCTTTACACTCTTCTGCCCCTCCTTACATCTCAGCCCTAATTTCTTGCTATACACCATCCCCACTCTTGCGGTCTGCTCAAGGATTCTTCTCTCTACCCCTTTTGTGTCTAAAGCCCTCTCCCACCTTAAACCTTTCTCACGACTGCCCCACACCTCTGGAATGCCCTTCCCCTGAATATATGACAAGCACCCTCTCTTTCCACCTTTAAGACCCATCTTAAAACCCATCTCCTTAGCGAAGCATATGGGTTGCTCCGTGGTGGATACTATA
This sequence comes from Ascaphus truei, assembly GCA_036426205.1. Lineage (NCBI taxonomy): Eukaryota > Metazoa > Chordata > Amphibia > Anura > Ascaphidae > Ascaphus > Ascaphus truei. The sequence goes on along the minus strand of WSYH01017186.1, from coordinate 3,873 downwards.
CACTTCATACATCGACCTTGGCCCCTTGCAGTTGCACTTACAAGAACACCTTACAGTTGTCTCTGTACGTTCTTCCTACTTAGCAATTAGATTTTAAGTTCTTCAGGGAAGGGATGCCTTTTCCTAAATGAAACTTTTGTGTCTGAAGCTCTTCTTCCCATTATGTGTTATTTGTATTGTGACGGTAGGGGTTGCTGCCATCACAAAACTGTTATGAAGCCCAGCTAGCTACCCCTAAATCTATGTAACTTGGCCACCTTTGTAAGGCTAATTTTGGCCAAATGTATTTAACATCTGGGGAAGAACAGGGAATGTGTAAATGTATTTCCATGTCTGTAAGAATGTATTTCAAAGTCTGTATTTGTTATTCCACAGTTTAGTGAATCAACATTCTTCTGTAAATGTACTTTGGGTGTCAGCCCTGCAAGAAAGCAAATTAGATATGCCATTGTTACTGTCATTTCTATGGAGAATGCAATCCACTTAGTTGAAGCTTTCTATAGAATTGATAGGATTAGGGATAGCTACAGCAGAGACTGCGACTATTCTAAAACAAACTAGTGGCAATCACCAAAAAGACCCAGGTACAGCCAGGTACAGCCAGGTACATTCTGAATACATGCCTTAAACTTGCCTTAAACTAGCCCCAGCATTTCTGCATTTATTAATGGCCCATCAGATTAACAGCGGGGGTCCCTGGCAGTCCCATTCAAACTGAATGGGACTGCCAGGGACCCCTGCTGTGTTAATCCTATGGGTCGTTAGTCAATGCAGAAATGCCTTAAACTTGCCTCAAACTAGCCCAGCACATACCCTGAATGTAACCCGGCTAGTTTAAAGCAAGGTTTAGGATAGTCGTGGCCTCGTCTGTAGGTGTCGGGACTCCTGGGGGGAGGTGAAAGGCTGCTGATCAGATCTGGGAGTAAGAGCATTGTATTGCACAGACCCTGAGGCTTCAACCTAGTGGGAGGTCTTGAGTGCATTAGCACGCCCCTGCTCTGGCTTTTGTGGCACTAACTTAATCTGTGCTCTGATTGTCCAGCAACATCTCCCATGTAAAGGATAGCCAGAGAGGGCTATATAAGGAGTGCTGCTGATCAGAGAATCAGATCTACTTTCTGAGAGACACTCTGGGAAGGAGTGTGGAGATCTGCCTTTAGAGAGCATCTGAGAGCAGAGAGGCAAACAGACTGAGAGACACTCTGGGAAGGAGTGTGGAGATCTACCCTCAGAGGACTATCTGAGAGACAGAGAGACTGAGAGACATTCTGTAAAGGAGTTTGATCTTTTACAGTGACCAGCTGGAGAGATATCTCAGAGGGGCTGCTGTGTGATCAGACCTCTGAGATCCTGGACGAGAACCGGACAGAACAAGCTTTCTTGAAGCAGGCCCCTGCACCTAGTGAGGCTAGAGTCTACTCCCCAGGCCCACAGTTGGTATTCTATCGTGTTTTGTACATCTTTGTTTGTCTGCTGGCGTGCCAGAATAAACCCAATTTTATTCAATAACTTTGTCCTATCTGGTGCTAGTGATCCCGTGGTTTTGGTGTTAAAGTGCTGGTCTCCCGTGACATGTATTATTTGTTATTTATATTATTATGACACGTGTATTACTTCTGTGAAGCACTACGTAAATTAATGGCGCTATATAAATAAAGATATACATACATGTTATAAAATAAATGGCTGCTGATCAAAACCTGACCATATATCAAAAAAATAAATGAATAAATTCCATCAATACAATAACCTGATGAAACATGGATGTTCATAGCGAATAAAACATCTATTCAGTTTATAAAAAGTGATGCAGTTTCTAGTCTGTATTAGTGTTGGACTGGGTCCTACATTTATTTAAAACCGGGTAACGGGTACCCGGAGGATTTGGCACCTTGTACCCGGTCGGGTACCCGGCTACCCGGTTTTTCACTTACCTGTGGGTAGATGAAACTTATCTGGGGTGGAGAAAGCCCGCGGCGATATCTGAACAGGTAAGCAGAGGTGCGGGGCCGGTGGGGCAGCGGTCAGTGTGGAGCCCGCACAGGAGCTGCAGGACTCCATACTGCACTGTGAGCGGGGACCGTGTGACCGGAGCAGGAGAAGAAGATTTCCTATTGGACAGCCGGCTGGATGAAAGCAGGGGGTCTCCACAGCTGGTATTAATGTGTGTCAGCTCCGGAGACACCCGGTGTCAATCCAATGTAGTCAAAATCTTTTTTTCCATCAGTCACATTGCGGATCCCATCTCACCACCCTTGAGGTGGTGAGATGATAATGTGCGAGTTGCAGCCATGATGTGAATTCCGGAGCTACCTGGCTCCATCTGGCAAAAAATGCGAGTTTGAGCATTTTTTGAGCTCCTACTCGATCTGTCTAAGCGGGAGCACCACCGATCGGGAAGAAGCAGATTTCAAGCGAGTTTGGCATGTTATCAGAGCTTTGTGAAAAGCTACACATGCAAACTCGCTCAAGAAGTACTCAAAACTGTTGATAACTCACTTATTGAAGCTACCTGAATAGGCTCCTAAGTCTTTTGACTGCTTCAAAAAGGACTCTTCATTGCAACAAATACGTCTCAGCCTTAGAAACTGGCCCTTGGAGATGCCTCTAATAAGAGCTGTGATGACCACTGTCCACTCTAAGAAACGTATTACACGAATTGGTCTTGCGATAAACATCAGTTTGTATATTACAATCCATGTCTACATACAGTAAGAGATCTAAGTAATGAACGTGATGGCTATTGTGCTTGTGTGTGAAGGATACATTATATCCATTGTTATTTAATGTCTTCTATAAATGTTGAAACATTATTGACGTCCCTGTCCCAAATGGGTATTAGGTCATCAATATATCTCTTGTAGACAACAATATTCTCATGATACATATTCATATCACCAAAAATGTGAATAGATTCCCATAGACCCATAAATAGATTAAATTATACCTTTAAAAAAAATACACAGGTCTCTGCTTCATGCGTATAGTTCCAGACCTGAAAGCTATTGGAAGCTCTGCATAAGTTCATGCTAAAGGGTATCACATTGACATTATGCAACCAATGCATGGGACAAATAAAAAAATAAAACCTCATGAGCACGTGGAGAGAGTGAAGGGAAGTGTCCCGGTGGCTCTGGCCTCGATTAGAAGTTGAGCCCGAGTGGAAGCCAGACTAACTTCCGCAAGAGTTTGTGAACCCGTATGGGACCCAGCACTCTGTCCTGGGTCTGTAAATCCTGTTGGCGCCCTGTTTATGAGTTCATTTGCGTCTTCCACAGGCCCCCAAAATGTTTTTCACCTCTTAGTCAAACATCATACAGCTGCAGAGAAGGATTAATGACATGGGTTGAACATCACTTTGTAGCTTTAAATCAATTTTAAACCTGTATGTTTTCCTGTATCTTTGGCCTGCTACATTGCACAGCTTCTACAGCAAAGCCAGTGTAAAGGAAGTGCAGAATCACAGAATCAAAAAGCCCATTTAAAGGGGATCATTAAACAGTGATGATCGACCCCTGATCCAGACTATCACACTTTAATGATTAACCCTGAAAGACAGCACTTGAATCCACTTGGAATTAATTAATTAAGGGGTGCGGGGTAACATTAAGGGGTGTGGAGTAGCATTAAGGGGTGCGGAGTAGCATTAAGGGGTGTGGAGTAGCATTAAGGGGTGTGGAGTAGCATTAAGGGGTGCGGAGTAACATTAAGGGGTGCGGAGTAGCATTAAGGGGTGTGGAGTAGCATTAAGGGGTGTGGAGTAGCACTAGTTTCTTACAATTCACAATTCTTGTTAAAGAATCTACGTTGAAGTCATAAGGTAACATACACTGGCGACACACTTTATTCGAGCTCGGCTAGTCCCACGAATTC
>WSYH01017185.1:0-12227 GCA_036426205.1 Ascaphus truei | reverse complement strand
ACACACACACACACACACACACACACACACAACCACACACACAACACACACACACACACACACACACACACACACACACACACACACACACACACACACACACACACACCACACACACCATAATTATATTATTATTTAATATAATAAATTATAAAATAATAATTTATACATGAATACCATTATAATAAAAAAATATTTTACCATACCATGCAGGATCGAACCCATGACCCTTCATACACTGGTAGAGATGCTGTGTGCAGTACTGTGCAATAGAAGTTAAGTTTGTAAGAGAGTCAATGACATCACACCAATCCTATGTGTAGCAGCTATAGAATCTCTACCAGTGTTTGAAGGGTCATGTTGATTCCTGCATGGTATGCTAAAATGATTAGTGTTGGGGGAGGAGTGTGTGTGCGTGTGTGCGTGTGTGCGTGTGTGCGTGTGTGCGTCCATTAGCAATAAAGCATTGAATGTTATTAAAAAAAAAAACTTTGGACATTTCTGCACGCATGTGGGCAGCCTGCTGATGCAGGAGAGAGAAAGGTGCAGAGAGAGAGAGCTGCAGTATTCGGGTAGTGGCCATTTTGCTAAAAAAAATTGGCGAAATTTTAAAATCGGAGCTACTCTCAGACCATGTTATAGGTGAACCGCATTGAAATGAGAATTTTAATCCTAGTATACAGTGCGGCAGAGTTTATTCTAACTCGCCGCCATCGCAAAGTGCGGGCAGACGCGGCTTACTTTTTTTTTTTCCCGGCGGGCCGCGCGTCAGCCGGGCGCGTCACGTGCGCCTGGCGTCCGAGGACGCCAGGCATCCCCGAAGACGGCCAGGCATCCCCGACGGAGGCTGCAGGTAAGGGGGTATTTTTTTTTGGGAGCGTGAGCGGGCCGAACAGCCAGGGGGTCGCGAGGGGAAGGAAGGGGGAGGGGAAGATGCGGCTAGGGTGGCCTGGCGCACGGCCACTTTCGGCACCAGCCCGTAATACGCGGGGCAAGACGGGTAAAAGTTAAATAGGATGTGCCGCAGCGTAGGTGTATTAGTATTTTATCTGATAGTGTTAGGACCGTGAGCAGGGTCTGGCTTGATGTGGCTCCAGGCTTATGACGCTTTGGGTAAGGGTTCCACTAAATGACCCTTTTTCAAGAGATTATTAAGTATTTTACTGTATATTTTTGTCATATGGAAGTGGCATTGGGCTTTTTTGTTATTTGTTTTATGCATCCTCTACGCTCACCTAGCACTCCTTTTTTGACACTTATATACATATATATTTTTGTGGGGGCTCAGGGTGCCCAAAATGAGCTTCTTCTGGGTTCTGTTTGTTGTTTAATTATTGTCAGCTGTTCTCAGCTGTTGGAGTTTATTGGCCCCTCCCAGTGTCAAGCTCCCCTCTCCCCCCACTGTCCTAGTTAACAGTCTCTTTCATTTTATTGGATATGGATCCAATGTTGGTCCTTCTCCCTCCTAATAGAGGTCAATGAGAATTGTAATCCTAGTATAGGTGTATTAGTATTTTATCTGGTAGTGTTAGGACCTGTGAGCAGGGTCTGCCTTGATGTGGCTCATAGGCTTACGACGCTTTGGCCAAAGGGTTAAACTAAATGACCCTTTTTCAATAGAACATACTAAATTATTTTACTGTGTATTGTTGTCATATGGAAGTGGCATTGGGCTTTTTTGTTTCTTTGTTTTAGTGCATTCGCCACACTCATAAGCACTCCTTTTTGACACCTATATACATATATATTTTTTCCCAAAATGAGCTTCTTGGGGTTTTGTGTGTGTTTACCCCCTAATGGGTGCCGGTAACTCGGGAAGTAGGGGGACCCCCGGACTGCGCAATCAGGGGTTCAGCTCCCTTCTACAATACTGAATATTAAAATTAAATAAACCCCGCAATCGCCTGTTAGAGGCGCACAGATAGACTGAATCAGTCACTCTATCTCTTACTGTGTGTCTATTAAGACAGGTAGAACCCGTTAGATATCACACAACAGGGACCCACACTGTGTTAATCCGATGGCCCATTAGTCTGGCTGCGGTCCACCTCACAAGATATTGTGGCATAGATGCGGTTTTCATCTCGAGAAATGGTCGAAACTTGATGCACTGTATCTTTACAAGGAAACAAAGGTTCAATTGACAGACTTCATGGGGAAAATGATTCAGTGAATCACGCGGAAACATGTTAGAGGGCACTGAGATTGGTCCGAGAAAATGGTCGAATCTTGGTGGCTGCATCTGTATATTTTTTTTCTTATTTCATTATTAAAAGGTATGTTTTTTATTAGCGGGGGTGATGATCTTATAGGCTACTTTATCTCTTTCCGTACTACCTGCTCCAATTGCAACCCAGGCACTGCAACAAATAACTTTTAATAGTGCAAGTTGAATGTTATATTCCCGCATTATGGTGCCCCAAGGAAGAGTATTTTATGAATAATATAATATATTTATTTAAACACAGAAACATATTCCATATTGCAGTACAATAGGCTGTATACTATTCGCACCACTGCTTTAGAATGAGAGCCTAACTCTTATCTATGCACTTTCGTCGATTTTGCTTAATTCTATATGGGGGAGACATTACATATACACATTATTATGAACTACAGTAAGTATTTTTCAAATTGTTATGAAGAAATGCAGGTATGAGGAAGCACACAGGGCCTTTAGAAGTTTAAATAAACTTGTTCTGTATTAAATCATCAGAGCAGGCATATACAAAGTAACCTTTCCGACTGTCAAGTCCTTTCTTCAGACCAATACTGTACACTAATTGTTAATTGCTACAGTAATAGAGAGCTCTTTCAGTGCTTTAGCCCTTTGTTTTTTACGGTTGATACTTTTCATATATTTTTTGGGTGGGATTATATTTATTATTATATTCTTATTATTTGTTTTTTTTCTAATAGGAATAATTATTTATTTTTGTTTAAAATACACCTTTTACCATGTATGTATCACATGATATATATGTATACTATATATACTCTCTATATTATTATATATATATATATATATCTATATATATATATATAATATATATATATTATATACAGTGGTTGCACATCACCAAAAATCTACTCGCCACACAAAAAAATCTATTCGCCACCTAGTACCAAACGTGTTGCTGGGCCAATATTTACTCGCCCGGGGGTTCAATCCACTCGCCCGGGGCACAAATGTATAGGTTGTCGAACACTGTATATGATAATCTCTTCTCTCTACTCTTCTTATTTTATTTTTTTTTTCTAATATATATTATTGTATAGAACCATAGGCAGTCCGTCTGAAGACTAATAAAGTGGGTGCAAATCCTGTACAGAAAGATAGGCAATACGATACCGCACGTGGACGAATATCAGAGGCAGACCCAGATGGTTGTCAAAAATAATGTATTTGTTCAACAAGACAACAAGACTCATTCCATATATTATATATATATAATCTTGCGCCCCATAGCCCCCCCAGTTTACGCACCACTACTTCAATCCCACACACTACTCATCAGAACACACATACTCAATCACAACACCACACACTCAATCCAACACACATACTCAATCACAACACACACCAATGACAACCAACACATCACACACCACACAATCACAACACCACGCACACTCAATCACCACACACATCACAACCAACACAGTACAGCAACACACACAATCATAATCATAATCACACACCTTTCACTGGGTCATGCTGCGATCCCCCATTCCTGCTGAAAACTGGGGCGGAAACACAGCAGAGAAGGAGGCTTGTCTGTGTGCAAGAGAAGTCCTGCTCCCTCGGCAAACAAAGACAGAGAATCAGCCTCAGCCACAGAGCTTCTTGGCCGCCCATGCACAGCTCTGCCCCCCCCAGGTTTCCCCACCCTGCCCGCGGCCCCCCCTAATATATTGCGCCCCCCCAAGGGGACGTGCCCCCACGTTTGCACACCCTGCTGTAATACATAAAAGCATATGTCTACTAGCAGCCTTGCCATCCTGTCTGACATCTGATAGAAACAGGGTGAGTAGCCAGTGGTTTAATTTTTAGTTCACAATTGAATTCAGCAAAATAAAGGTGTAGACTGAAGCGTAGATCCACAAAGTCCGTCGTTTTTTGTGCTATTAACCTAATATTGTAAAGTGAGAATGGACGTAAGGTTTCGTCATTTTACAGTATCCTCAAAGCGAATGGAGATACAAAAATAACATCCATGTCTCAGGATGCGTTCTCCAATACACTGCACATGCGCATGGTAGAAAAATTCTTTAACTGCAAGTTATTTTGTGACGCAATTAGCATTAGTTATACCTACTGTATCAATATACTATGATAATTTGTGAAATTTAAATATAACCCCCTACTACTACTACTGTCTCTGTACGTTTCTTCCTACTTACTTATTTGACTGTAAGCTATTCAGGGCAAGACACATTTTCCTAATGTTACTTTATCTCTCAAACGCTGTTCCCATTTTGTGTAATATTATAAGTTCACGTGTGTTACTGCTCTAAAGCGCTTGTACCAAATGGTGCTATATAATAAATAAATATTATACATAGATTAGAAACCTGATAAACTCAGCTATTCAACTAACATCTTAATGTGGAAATGGCTGAGCAGGCGCAACCTCTTTTGCTGGGGCTGCTCCTGTTATTAAGGCTAGCAGAATACAAGCTACTGTAGAAATTTGCATATGAGGACTGAGATAAATAAATGGGTGGTAGATACACATTCCAAACTATAGGGTTTCTCTGCTCCAGACCAGCACTGTGGGAGAAGCAGCGGATTTGGGAGTGCCATACTCCTCTGGCAATATTACATAAGGTACGCCATCCGAGACATTGAAGAAGCAATGGCGAACAGCAAGCGAATTATAAAATAACTTTTTGACCATCCGCCCAGGTGCCGAAGACACGGAGGGGGCCACCTGTCCTGTTACATCTGCCCCTATGGAGGAGCAGGTCAGCTCTATAATAGAAGAAACTGTAGGAAAGATCCACTTATGTCTCTAGTAATGTGCACCCAGTAATAATCATCATAGCTATAGATGTGAAAATAAGTGGTGGTGGATATGACATAACACTTAATTGTTAAATTAAAATAAGGCAACTGAAAATGGAGGGTGATGAGGGAGGGGAATATATGCTGGTTCCGGTGATCTGATAGGGTAATTAGATCACAAATGCAAATCCAGAATGTAAGGAAATGATTTGCAATGGTTCAAAACGCTCATTTCACTAGTACAACATTAGCTTAATGTTATAATATAAATTATATACAGTATCTATTAATAGCATTGACTATAGACCCTTGTAGCCCTAATATGCCACATGACACACCAACTGAGATGTGTACTGTATTGTTTAGTGCAGATAATGGCAATTATCTGCTACTGTATAGCCATTAAGTAGGACCACCTATATAATATGGTGATATGTATGTAACAGTACAACCACAGTAAATTGCACTTATACTGTACATAAGAATATACATGTATGTAGTCCTATACACTAAACAGACCAGTATAACTACTGAGAGGCTATAAAAATAAAATAGGCAAATTAGGATTGAAATGACAGTGTAGCTCCAAGAAGTACTTTGCTAGCCTTACTATCGGTAATCACAAATAAAAGGTATACTGTAAGTTGTGTGCTGCTGCTTTTATCATTAAGTGTGCATGTGATGGGACATGTTCCGCAAATGGCATTTAGAAGTAATCTGGTTGCTCAAGCGTTCAGATCACCGAATGATTCCCAGAATCCCTAAACTCCACCCTCCATGATGTCTGACATCACAAAAAATCCTCAATGTACTGTACTTTCATTCCTAAGAGAAACCTTTCAGGGTAATAAATTAATTAATTTCAGATTCAGAGATACATACATCCAGAAGATGTTAACATTTATTTTTCACATTGGAGAAATTATTGATAGAAAAAGAAAAAAATATTGGGATAAGGTGACTCTAGAAATATATATACATAACGTTACCAAGAGGTCTGAGATTCGGTAACAGCCCACATCATAGTCAGAGATTCAACCATTTTTAACATCATGGAATCGTATTGCTGATGACTAAATTTATGAAGCTGTTGATTAATCAACCACGAGATACTGTACAACTCAAAATAATGATGAGGAGATAGATAAAATCAAGAAACTAGCACCCCTAGATTCGACTCCAGGCTTCTATACTACAGACTATGAGTTTAAAAAAAGATTAGACTCCTTGAGAAAAATATTGGAGCCACTAAAAAATCTAAGTTTTGCCCCGACAAAAAAGATTATGCCACGAGCAGAATTAGAAATTGGGCAAAATTGAAACCTCTAATGAGAACAAGAAACAACCCTATGTTCCTCAAGAGAGATTATTCAGAGATAATCATCACCCAATAATTCGGATTATGATCATCTAAAATGGGTAAATGCTCCTAGAAGAGATAGAACCCACCTAGACACTCTAAAAATAGAACACCTACCAGAGATTATAGAAGGAAGATCCCCTTATAAAGAAAGAAAAAACGGGACAGATATCACAAGAACACCTAAAAGGAGGTCACCCATGACAAAAAATAAAAAAAGTCCAGTGAGAAATAAAGAAACTACACTAGTATAAGGGAGAATATCTAGTAAGGAAACTTTAGTGTCACCACATAATCACCTACTGTAGGAAACACCAATATAAACTAATTATAGGGGAGTGATGGGAAAGACCATCCACTTCAGGATCCTCCTTAGAACACCGAAGTACTCACTCCACAGAACTAGATAGACACATATAAACATAACCATAGGGAAATATGGGGAAAGACCATCAACTTCGGGGTCTTTTTAGACCATTGGGGTGCCCACCCCACAGAGTCAGACAGATACCAACACACCAAACCCCAAACATTTTGGGAACATGCCAATCGATATTCTCCCTAAAGGATAGATATCTGATGACACGACAATAAGAGAAAAAAGAGAAGCGAAAACACAGACGAGGAAGAGGAGAGGTCTGCACAAAAGACAAAATAGTTAAGAGTCAAGGACTTTTTTATCTCAAAACTACAGCTCACGCAGGATCAATAAAAGTCCTAAATAAAGGACTCAAATTTGCCCACAGCGGTCCAAGTGCATTAATTTGTTTAGAGATGCCAATAAATATTTTAGAAAATTGATAATAAAACGTCATTTCCTAAAAGAAAATTCGATATGCCATGTGTAACCACAACGGCTAACAGTTCATATAAAAAGATGGGTACCAACATACTAATCTTAAAAAAAATTCTACTTTCTTCCTAGTCAAGCACAGGCAATTTTTTTAGATACATTTTACAACTTGATGTCCATTTGGCTTGAGCAATAACCAATTCTGAACATACGTTTACACTATTTTGTGTTATTCTCTTATTGAGAATATCCTGCTGCTGAGGAGCTTACATTGACGCTGCAAGTCTTGCGATTGGAGAAAATATCCTGCTAAGGAACCTACAATATGCTGCTAGTCCTGCTTTGAGAGAAGGTCTACATTACCAGATATATCCTATCACAGAGATTCCTGCTCATCAGTGTGGTTCACTTACCAAACGAAATGCTCATCTAAACCTTGCCTAATGTGAGTGCATTACTTTTTACCTGACGGTTGCATACAATATTAGACTATTGTGTTTTTTTTTCGTCTTTTTTCTTTTTATATATTTCCTAATTTGATGAGTTCGTGCGCAATCGGAACTTCACTCCTCAAACAACACAAGTGGCTCTGAACGACCCCATTTGCGGTCCGGTGCGGCACCCATCAAGAAATCTATATAGGGACGATCTGAAAAAAAATGAAGTTGAAGATAACTCAGTGTGGGAGGCTGGGCTTACTGGTAAGCGATAGGAGATTGTTACAAAGAAGGAGGAGATGGGCAGGCGAGAAAATTAGGCAGGAGATAGCTGGAAGCTGTGGGAGAGGATATGGGGGCTCGCATCAAAAGGCCTTAGATGGAAGAGGGGGATGTAAGGAGGGGAAGGCGTAAATTGGACAACCAAAGTTAAAAAGGAAAATAAAAACATGAAGGAGTAAATCTGCGAGGCAATCGATGAAACGAGAAGGGGGGCGGTGGGCGGAGGATGTTGGGTGAGCGGGGTGGTTGGTATTGGGGGGCGGATTGGGGGGGAGGTTCGTGGAAATCCGTGGAAGGCCAAGACTAGGTACGGTTGGGTGAATGGGTGAGGTGTTGTGAAGGAAGGGTGGTAGCGGGAGTAGAAGAGGGAGGAAGGCTGGGGGGGGAGGGTAGTATGGGTGTCGAGTAGGAGAAGTTTGGGGGTGGTAGCCAGGCGGGTAAAGTAGTAGGGGAAGATAGAAGCGAGGAGGAGAGATGGCGGCTCAGTATAGATTGGAGGGGAAGATGGGTGACAGGGGTAAAAGGGCAAGGAGTAAAGGGGAAGTAAAAACACATGGTAGACATGAAACAGAGGGGTGAGAGTAGAAGGTCAGAGGGGTTCGAAAAGAGGGTGCACCAATAGGGGAAGTAAGAGAGTGAAGAGGAGTGTGAAGGAGAGTTAATGGCTTGTAATTTGGAAGAGAGTTTAAAAAGTGAAAGAGAGTGAAGTGTTCTGTGTGTGGTAAAGAGGGAGGAAAAAACATGTGGGTGTGAGGCGGAAAGCGGGTAGGAGTATAATGGAAACGGTAATGGGGAGTGTGGTAGTTGGTAAGGGGTGAAGAGGGAAGGAGTGGATGATTTGCGGGGGAGTGATAATATGGAGTAAAGAGGAGGATGAGGTAGCTTATAAATGTAAGAAAGTATTTGGGCCTGTTGGGGTTGAGCTGAGGGTGGAAGTGACGACGGCAGGGGAGGGGGTGAGAGAGAACAAGGATTGGGGGAAGTTGTAGTGGTGCTGAGTGCGTGAAGTATGGCGGAGGGGGTTTATTTCCCCAAGATGGACGGGAGGGATGGGGTGGCTGAAAGTGTCATTAGAAGGGGATTGAGATAGGATGAAGCAGGGGATATAGATGGAAGGGTTGGGGAGAGCACGATTGAGAGATTTTAGGAACAGAGCTTGGGGATGGTGTATGAAAGTATAGTGCAGTAGGGCGCATAGAGGGAAATGGATTAAGAGGGAAGGAAGACGTGGGAGATACAGAGTGGGTGGTGGGTCAAAAGAGCGATAGGAAAGAGGTGATTTAATGTTGTAGAAAGGTGGGGGTAGTGGGCATGAGTTACGGATTAAAATGAATAGAGGAAGTTTAAGGATAGGGAGGGTGAGTCGAAAGCGAAACGTTTTTTAAGGGAAGGGGAATAAATTGGGGGTTAAGAAAAATGGCGCGAAAAAGGAGAAGACAGGCGAGAGATAAAGTAAAGAATAGAGGCTGGGGGGGGGCTAAGTTAGGTTGGTGCGGGGATGGAGGGGTGGGGGGGGGGGGGGAGTTGGCGGTTTAGGAGGAATATGAATGGTATAAGGGCTTGGAGTGGCGATGTTTTGGACTGAGAATAAGATGGAAGCTGGTGTGCAACTCCGGAAAGTCTGGAAGGAAAAGAAAGAACCTTTGGCGGGAGGGTAGAGGGATGAGGAGGCGAGGTGTAGTGTGAACGAACTGGGCGGGGTTGAAAGAGTTGGAAAGTGGATGTGGGTAGAGAGGAATTGCAGTTTATGAAGGAGGTTAGATATTAGGGGAGGCTGGTAGGTTTGCGATGGGAGGACAGGGAAACGAGAGTGCCTGTCCGGTAGAGGGGAGTAGAGGTGGGGGTAGGAATAGGTTTGGGCCAAGTGTCGCGATGGTCGGAAGAGGAAGGTAGGAGTAGGAGGGAAGAGGACAGAATCTATCGAGAAGCGCAAGTAAGACACTGAAGGGTGATAGGGATTGCGCGACGGTTAGACTGGTAGGCTCGGTTGACATGGGGACGGACGCGGGCTACACTTATCCTTCTGTTTCACGGTTTTTTGTGCTTCTTTCCCCCCTTTTGTGCGTCCATTAGCAATAAAGCATTGAATGTTATTAAAAAAAAAAACTTTGGACATTTCTGCCACGCATGTGGGCAGCCTGCTAATAACATTCATGTTATTGCTAATGACGCACACAGCACACACGCACACACGCACACCAGCCACACACACTCCTCCCCCCTACACTAATCATTTTAGCATACCATGCAGGAATCCAACCCATGACCCTTCAAACACTGGTAGAGATTCTATAGCTGCTACACCATAGGATTGGTGTGATGTCATTGACTCTCTTATCAAACTTAACTTCTATTGCACAGTACTGCACACAGCATCTCTACCAGTGTATGAAGGGTCATGGGTTCGATTCCTGCATGGTATGGTAAAATATTTTTTTATTATAAGGTATCATGTATAAATATATTTTATAATTATTATATAAATAATAATTTATAAATTATAGTGTGGTGTGTGTGTGGTGGTGGGTGTGTGTGTGTGGTGGGGTTGTGTGTGTGTGTGTTGTGTGGTTGTGTGTGTGGTGTGTGTGTGTGTGTGTGTGTGTTGTGTGTGGGTGTGGTGTGTGGTGTGTGTGTGGTGTGTGTTAGTCCATTAGCAATAAAGCAGTGAATGTTATAAAAAAAACCTTGGAGAAGTGTGCCGCGCACATGGACGAAGCTGATGAAGCAGGGAGGGAGGACAGAGCTGCAGGAAGATAAAGCTACAGATGCTGGGTAAGTCCTCGTGCAGCAGCCATCTAGCCGGGTCCGCTTAACGCGATCCAGGTTATAATGTGGGCTCATTAGGGACCCCCAGCACTGCGTATAACGGGGCTCAGCTGTATAATGTTTATTTATGTCAAAAGGAGTGGTACTGAGCGTGGCCAAATGTATTACAAACAAAGACAGAAAAGCCCAATGCTGATAAAAATGTGCAAAAATATATAAAGTATATAGTAATATAGTTATAGTAGTACAATCACGTTACTCAGGTGTGATGTCTGGAGCTGTGCAATCCTGGTTGCTTTAGGCAATGGGCGGGAGTGTAGATGGTCATAGAGGATGCTTTCCTCCTGTCGTGCTAGCGCTTACCGGGGTTGTCATCCCTCCAAACAGAAGGGTATACATGTATTCTGGAGATGGAGGGGGGGAGTTGGGGGGGTTCATGGTGTTCTGGTGTTGGACGTGAAGGTAAAATCCTGGATTGAGAGGGTGCACGGGGTAGGGGGTATGCGGTTCTCCATGAGAGAAAAGGCACACTCCAGGCCACCCTCCTTCTCCTTCGTTGGCATATAGGGGCAGGGTCTCACATTAAAGAATAGAGCCCTGCAATTTCCTCTCAATCTACCAGACGAACACTAATGCACCTATCCATATTCCACCTGGTCTCCAAAAGACGATCCATCTTGGCTTCATTCGGTTCTTGTATTGCTTGTTGAGTTGTCAATCCTTCTATACCAATGAAAAACATCCAGCATGCGGGCGACCAAGACTTGCCCCAGAGCATCTGGAGAAATACAAGATCAGATCTTGTGTTCTACCTCAGAAATATACCTAGGTCATATTAAATACCACATCAGTTTTGAGCTCTACAGCGAGTGGATCCAAAATGTCAATTGAAGGCAATAAAATACAAGAAGGCTCTTCCAGCAATTTAAGGAGAACAAATATGGAGGAATTGAAGTGCAATTTTTAAACTACCGTCTTTTATGAAAACCGTGAGAGACAGCATCCTCAGAAAGAACTTCTTCCCATGGAGTGTACTTATACAGTTTGAACTCATATTTTGAATCTTCAATTACAATTACACCACACTTGAAGTACTGTACGGGAAATAAAAGACAGGTTGAATTGCAATTTGATTTTAAGACAACCGCGATCGCCACCTGAGGTTCTCAACAGTTTACAGACAACGCTAAATGCAATTTGTGCACTCTATCAAAACACTAGAAAACTCACGTATTAATGAGGGAAAATTTCAAGAAAATTCAAGAAATTTCAAGACATTTTTTTTTTATAATTTGATTTTATTGGGTGATACATTACATTATGGTAACACAACCATTGGCTTTAATAGGCCCACGCGTTTTCTACTCCACCCAAAAAAATAAATAAATAAACTGACAAACAGGACTCACAAGACAGAAAGGGAGACAGGAACTAAGGGAAGGGGAGGGGAGGGAGGGGGTGGGAGGGGGGGGATGGTGAAGGGGCGACCTTATTGATGGAAGGGGAGCATCTGCTCATTTTCCGGTGTCCGCTCGATTCTCCTCTGAGATATAAAACTTTATCTCACCCGTTGGGGTGACT
>WSYH01017184.1:0-12229 GCA_036426205.1 Ascaphus truei | reverse complement strand
CCCCTACTACCTTGTCAAACTCCTCCATTTTTTTTTGTAGAGCCTCCCCCCCCCCTTCCACTACCCTTTCTACCTTCTCCCTAGGCCCCATTTTCCCCCCCCTTCCACTACCCTTTCTACCTTCTCCCTAGGCCCCATTTTCTCCTCTTCCCTTTGCCCTTCCTTCCTGATCACTACAGCCTACTTCCTGCTTACGCTTTTGGGGCCTTTTTTCCCCAATTGAGATGTCCATTCCCTCCACCTGCTCTTCACAAGATTTCCCTTCCCCTCCTTGCGCGTCTTGGATATCCATGCTTTCGCCCCAACTATAAGCAGGCTTGCTCATAGCCTCTGACTCCCCATCCCCCACCGAACTCTGCCCACAGTCTCCCCCCTTTTCCTTTTCACCACCAATATTTTGGGCAATAGTGTCCAAAAAAAGGTCTTCCTTCTTTTTCTCCTGGGCTTCTCTCTCTTGGCTTGCCATACTTCTCTTCTGCATCTCCATTCCCCCCTCCTCCGTCTGATCAACCCTTAGCATAAGCTCATCCAGCTCTACAACGCTCTCTGCTCCACTGCTCTCTGCTGCCTGAGCATAAGACTTTTTTTTTGTACACTGGCGTGCCAAATGGCCGCGATCCCCACATAAGTCACATTTTTTTGGGACCTCACATTTTGCAGCCATATGCCCCTCTTTCCCACAGTTCCGGCAAAACACCCCAGTCTTTCCACATTCTTCCTGCGTGTGGCCATACTGCAAGCATCTCTGGCAGTACCTCGGTTGACCTGGATAGGTTAAATAACCACGATTCCCTCCAATAGAAAAGCTTGATGGAGGGTATCTAAACCCTCCTTGCTTCGACGGATCTGGTCTAAAACGGACCCAATAACGTCTCTTTCCGTTAAAGATGTCAAAGTCATTTTTCAACTCAACTCCCCCTTTTACTGAAAAACAGTATTGTCTCAGGAACATCTCAATATCCATCTTATCCACATATGGGTTGAACATGTGGACTGTCACTGGCCGTTCTCCCATCAAGAAACTTGGGAATACCTTTATTCCTCTCATCTCTGGGTCGTCTGCTCGCAACTTCACCTTTTCGTAGCAATTGACACAGTCCATTTCTTGGAAAAATGTCACGTCGAAGGATCCCTGGCGAGGGAAATCCTGCAGGCACATCACGCTCTTAGCCTCCAGGCTGGCACTCTTCCACAGCATTTCTTCCACGATAAAGCGGACTCCAACTCGCTCTCTCTCCTCCGCCATAACCTCCACACGAATGGAATTCCTTAGATGGAATCTCGCCGCCATCTTCGTAAGCTTTGGTGCGGCACCCCTATAGCAGCAAGGGGCTTAAGCCATCAAAGGCGATGCCCCAAGGCCAAGGTGCCGGCCCTCCACTCCTCCTCCGCTCCTGATCACTCCTCGTCGCTCGAGATAGCGTGCCCCCCCAAAAGCAGCAAGGATCTTAAGCCCCCGAAGGGGCGATGATACTGATAAGAACAGATTTTTTTTTGTTTTTAAATGTTTATTTTACTTTCACATTTACAAAACCTAAACATTTTAACCCAAAACTCTACTTCCCCTACTGCCTTATCAAAATCTTCCATTTTTTTGGTTAGATCTTTACCATATTTTTTTACTACCCTCTCTACCTTTTCTCTAGGCTCCACTCTCTCCTCCTCCCCTTGACCTTCCTTCACGTCTCTGCGGTCCACTTCCTGTTTACGCTTTTGGGTTTTTTTTTCCCCAACTGTAATCTCCATCCCCTCCTCTTGCTCTACCCCAACATTCCTTCCCTCACTCGTGCGTCTTGGACCTCCATACTATCTGCCCAATTTTGATCAGGCATGATCAGAGACTCTGCATCCCCATTCCCCATCAAAATCTGACCACCTTTACCCCCCTCTCCCTTTCCCCCAACAAAGCTTTGGGCAATAGTGTCCAATAAAAGATCTTCCTCTTCTTTCTCCAGATCCTCTCTCTCTTGGCTTGCCACATTCGTGTCCTCCCCTCCTGCAGCTTGAGCATAGCTCCTTTCCTTGCACTGTCTTGCCAAATGTCCTCTTACTCCACACACATCACATTTCTTTGGGATCTTACAATAGGCCGCCGTATGGCCTTCCACGCCGCAATTTCGACACACCACCTCAGTCTTTTCACACTTTTCTCTTGTGTGTCCATAACGAAAACATTTCCTACAATAAGTAGGTTGTCCTGGGTAGAAAAGAAAACCCCTGTTTCCGGCAATACTAAAGCTGGCCGGAGGGTGCATCACTCCCCCCACCCCCGTCGAGTCTGCTTTGAAACGCACCCAATACCGTCTCTTACCATTATACATTTTATAAGGGTTATACAACTCTTCTCCCCCTCTCACTTCCATGCAGTACCTCCTTAAAAAAAGGAAAATATCTTCTTTACGGGCATAGGGGTTATACATATGCACCACAACTGGTCTCATCTCCAGCATAAAACTTGGTCCCAAGCTGATTCCACGCATGTTTTCATCCAAAGCCATCTCTTTGCACCTTTCGTAGGCACACAGGCAATCCGCATCTTCGAAAAGGGTCAGATCGTAGATCCCTTGTTTCTGGAAATCCTGCAGACACATCACTTTTGTTGCTGCCAAACCGATCACTCCATTCAGGATCGTCTCCACGAAAAACGTCAGGCTGACTCGCTGTCTCTCCGCCTCTGCTACCAGGAAACGAAGCGTATTCCTCATATGAGCTCCAGACGCCATTGTCTCAGCTCTCCTTGTCCGCTCTCAAGCTCGGGTGCGGCGCCCCCACAGCAGCAAGGGACTTAAGCCCTTTCGGGCGATGTCCCAAGGCCAAGGCGCCGGCCCCTTACTCTCCGTCTCGTTCTCGCCCTCCGAATCGCACAGGATGTTGTACCTCCCCAATAGCTACAATACGGCTTAAGACCCCAGAGGGGCCGATGCCGCAAGGCCGAGGAAGCACTATCCCTGCTGGCCCTCTGACTTCGACACTTGGTCTTAGCCAAAAGGCCGAGAAGCGATAACCAGAAATGAAAGCCCTTGAGGGCCCAGGCCCCCCCTGGGACCACAGAAGATGTCACTGGCCCATCTCAAACAGTGACATCTGAACCTCTCCCCAAAGAACAGAGGGAGAAGGAAAAGACCTCAAGGGCCCAGGTCCCCCCTGGGATCACAGAAGATGTCACTGCCTCAACTCAAACAGTGACATCTGAACCTCTCCCCCCTACAAAGAGGGAGAAAGGAAAAGTCACCCCACAACAGTCACCCTCTGTTGTCGCTGTCCCCCCCCAAGAACACCTTACCCCCAATTTAAGCACCGTACAGAGTGTGGGGGAGCAGGAGGAAGCTCCTGTTATGGAGGTAGCGGCAATCTCTCCTGGGGAATCAATCCCTAGAAAGAGCAAATTTAAAACAAATAAGAGGGTGATTGAGGAGGTAGAGGAGGGTGAACCGTATTACGTTTACCCTCTGAAGTCTCTGAAGCGGGACGTAACATCAGTTCCGTATAAGGTGGTCCTGTCCAGACCACTGGTTACGAGTAGCCAGTGTAAACCAGATCCCACACATTTACAGCCCCCCCCCCCCTCGAATTTCTGGAGGGAATACAACTGAAGGTACCCGGCGTCTCTGGGGTGGAAGGCCAAAATGCTCAGCAGCATGAGGCCTTGCCCATAGATATAGACGTTGGGGTGCCTCTCAACGCCCCTCCCGGTTGGAGAGCATCCCCAGGAGAATTGTGCTTCGGTGAATTTGCCTTGCCGAGTGCACCTATCTTTGGAGCCAGCCAAGATCCCCCTCCGGCTGTACCGCCTTCGAGTGTTGCACCTGAGGCGGAGTCAGGTTTTGCGTCACCAGAAGTAGGGGATGGGCTAGGGCTGACCCCCATGGTTGAGGATGGAGAGGGGGAGGCAGGTGTAGGTAGGGATGCTTTAGTGAGCACTTCGGATTTCAACTGGAGGCTATCTGACATGAGCCCTCTTAGTGGGGAGTTTTGGTCTTTGTCAAAGATGACTGCCAGGCTAGACTCTCTCCTTGGGGTGCCTACAGAAGAGTGCCCTCCCGTGATTGAGGCGAAGGCCCCTAACATTCCGTTTACTTACACGGCGATAGAGGAGACCAGGAGGGTAATGGGTACCTTTTTGGTTCACAAGGTCAATCCAGAAACCGCTGCCTCTGCCATGCCACCACCAGATACCCCTGAACATCCTATCCCGGGGTTGGAAGTGGAGGATTTAGTGGACCCCCTCGTGGAAACACCGAAGGGGGAACCCACTGAAGAACTGAGAGAGACCCCCGCAGGGGAGGGTGAGGGTCTTAAGCCTTTCAGTCAACAGGAGCTTAGGGAGTTGGGGCTCAGTGAGGAGTCTTCTGGCACTGTGGAGTCGGTGGACTCTTTGACCCCTGTTATCCCTGCCAAGGAGCTAGATGCTTTCCTAGAGGATACCCTCTGCAAGCATAAAAACTTTAAGGTGAAGTTGGCCCTTGAGAAGTGGAAAGATGCCTCGGTCATTCTCCACTCTCTCAGAGTTTACATCAGGGCCAACCACAAGGCCAAAATCTCTGGGGCTATCCATATTCGGGTCCTGAAGTTTGAAAAAGTGATGCGAGACCACGTAAAGGCTTCTCAGGGTATAGTACCCTGAGCACCTGTGGGGAACCAAAAAACTCCTGATTACCAATGGCATTAAGCATCGGTACGCTAAATGTTAACGGCTGTAAGGATGGGTTTCGCAGGTTCCAGGTACTCTCCTTCTTGCAGAAGGGGAAGTATTCTGTGAGTTTCCTGCAGGAAACCCATACCACTCCAGAGGCTGAAGCCAGCTGGCATTTGGAGTGGCGAGGCAGTGTCTTCTTCAGCCATCTCACTTCAACATCTAGTGGGGTGGTGACCCTGTTCTCTGAGTCCTTTCAACCAGAGCTGCTGCTTGCCAAAGCTGTTGTTCCAGGTCGCCTGTTGCATATCAGGGTCCGACACGAGGACTACACGTTTAATTTCCTGAACGTGTATGCTCCTGCCACCGGACCCCTGAGAAGGCAGTTCTTCGTCAGAATGTCTGAATACATGGAGACAGTCGACGCGGACGAATACGTGGTGCTCGGGGGTGATTTTAACTGTACCCTCGAGGCTCGGAAGGACCGGAATGGTCAGGAGCCACACCCGTGTTCTGCGTCGGAATTGCGGGAGGTCATCACCCGCTACTCCTTGGTAGACGTCTGGCGAGAACAACATCCTGAGGCATCCACTGAGTTCACCCATGTTAGGGTGTTTAGGGGTGAACGGATGTCCTGGTCCCGGATCGACAGACTGTATATTTCCAGCCACAGCCTGTCGCGAGCCCAGTCCAGTGCCATTAGGCTGGCGCCGTTTTCGGACCACAATTGTGCGTCCGTGACGCTGATGCTGCTACCTGCAGCACCTTCGGCCGCTTATTGGCATTTCAACAATTCGTTGTTGGAGGACAAGGGGTTTGCGACGTCGGTCCGAGACTTTTGGATGGCCTGGAGAGGTTGCAGGTCAGACTTTGCCACGTTAGAGCAGTGGTGGGACGTGGGCAAGGTTCATCTGCGCCTCGTATGTCAGGAGTACACCAGAGGTGCCAGCGGGCGGCGCGATGCTGAGATCGAGGCCCTCAGGGAGGAGGTGCTCGATCTCGAGAAGCGGCTGTCTGTGGCGGGAGACCAATACCTGCAGAGTATATACATGGAGAGGAAGTGCGCTCTCCGGGAATTGGAAGATCGGAGAGCTCGGGGGGCGTATGTGCGATCCCGCATCAACTTCCTTTGAGAGATGGATCGCGGGTCGCGCCTCTTCTACACGCTGGAGAAAAAGAGGGGAAACCGTAGACATATCACATGCCTGTTGGCAAAGGACGGTACCCCTCTGACTGACCCGGAGAGCATCCGGGACAGAACCCGGAGATTCTATGTAGATCTTTTCTCTCCGGAGTCCATCCAGCCAGATAAATGCAGGGTCTTATGGGAGGGGCTTCCCACGGTCGGTGAGGATGGAAGGGAGCGGCTTGAGTTACCTTTGACTCTGGCCGAGCTCTCTGAAGCCCTCAGTCTCATGTCCCGCGGAAAAGCGCCGGGGCTAGACGGGCTGACTGTGGAGTTCTTCCGGTTTTTCTGGGAGATGCTGGGACCTGATTTCACCGAGGTCCTAGCCGAAGCCCTGGAGATCGGTGAGATGCCACTTTCGTGTCGGCGGGCAATACTGTCTTTGCTGCCGAAGAAGGGGGATCTCCGTCAGATCTCTAATTGGCGACCGGTCTCACTGCTCAGCACGGACTATAAGATCGTAGCCAAAGCGCTTTCGCTGAGGCTCAAGTCCGTACTGGCAGAGGTGATTCACCCTGACCAGTCCTATACTGTCCCGGGCCGGAGCATTCATGACAACATTTTTCTGGTCCGGGACCTGATGCATTACGCACAGAGGACTGGTCTATCACTCGCCTTCCTGTCCCTAGATCAGGAGAAGGCGTTTGACAGAGTGGATCACCGTTACCTTATGCAGACCCTGCGGGCGTTTGGCTTCGGCCCACAATTTGTGGGCTTTCTCCAGATGCTGTACGCTTCTGCAGAGTGTCTGGTGAAGATTAACTGGTCCCTGACGGCACCTTTTGTGTTTGGTTGGGGAGTGCGTCAAGGGTGCCCCCTGTCTGGGCAACTGTACGCGCTGGCCATTGAGCCCTTCCTCTGCCTACTGAGGAAGAGGCTTACCGGGCTGGTGCTGCGGGAGCCCGACATGCGGGTAGTCCTGTCGGCTTATGCCGATGATGTGCTCCTCGTGGCCCAGGACCTAGATGATCTAGAGCGGGCACAGGAGTGTCAAGAGGTCTACACCGCGGCCTCTTCTGCTCGGATCAACTGGTCCAAGTGCTCCGGCATCTTGGTGGGTCCCTTAAAGGTGGACTCTTTGCCCCCCACGTTTCGTAATATCTCGTGGGGGAGCGATACTCTCAAGTATCTGGGAGTCTACCTGTCTGCTGCAGAGGACCCTGCCCCAGAAAACTTCAGTGATCTTGAAGAACGGGTCATTGCTCGTCTGGGGTCATGGGTGTATCTGTCGAGAATGCTTTCCCTTAGGGGAAGAACCCTGGTGATTAATCAGCTAGTGGCCAGTCAGCTTTGGCACCGGCTGATAGCCATGGGTCCGACCCCCGAATTTATCAACAAGATCCAGAGGAAGTTGATGGATTTTCTCTGGATGGGGAAGCATTGGGTCTCTGTGGGAGTTGCGTGTCTCCCTTTGGAGGAGGGTGGACAGGAAGTGGTGTGTGTCCGCTCCCAGTTAAACACTTTCCGCCTCCAATACCTGCAGAGATACCTATTCGCAGATCCGTCTCCGCAGTGGTGCCAGCTGGCAACCTTTTTCTTTCGCCAGCTGCGCAATATGAGGTATGACCGGCAACTCTTTTTCATCAGGCCCGAGGGTTTAGGTAGAAACCTCTCGGAGCTGCCGGCATACTACCGGGACTTACTGAAGGCCTGGAAACTGGTCTCCGTGACCAGGAAGAAACAGGCGGTGGGGATTGATTTCCTCGCCGAGCCCCTGCTGTATAATCCGGCAGTGGGGGCTCGGATGTTGGATTCACCCTCTATTTGCCGCCGGCTAATCCTGGCGCAGGTGACCAGAGTCGGGGATCTCCTGGACTATGAGCGGCGGGATTGGGTAGGGGCAGAGGTGCTCGCGCCCCGTATGGATCTGCGTTCTGCCCGCGTCCCTCGTCGTTTGATCCAGGAGATTAAAGATGCCATACACCCCGACTCCCGCACCTTCATTGAGGGGGTATTGCAGACCGGAAAGCCTTGTCATCCTATCAACTTCGGCTCTCCGAATCTTTGCATAGAACCAAGGTCACGGCAACCCCCTCGGGCTCTTCTCTCCCCCAACCTCAGCAAGTTGGGGGAAATGTCCCCGGCATGTTTCCGCAGCATGCCGAGGAAAGTCCTGTATTCTCTGGTGCTCCATATAGTGCATTACCTCGCCCTTGTCACCTGCCCAGACACCATCTGGAGGCGGGTATTCCCAGCGAACGAGGATGAGAGACCCCGGTGGAGGGAACTCTATTCATCTTTGGTTCCCCGTCCTGCCGGGGATTTGAGTTGGAGAGTCCTCCACGGAGCACTGAGCACAGGAGAGTATTTGGCACACTTCACGGACTCCCCCGCCACCTGTCCCTTCTGTGGCGAGCGGGAGTCCGTATATCACATTTATTCGAGTTGTGCCAGACTGCAACCCCTCTTTTCCTTCTTGAGGAGCTTGCTCCTGCTGTTCTGGTTGCACTTCTCACCTCATCTTTTTATTTTTGGGTGCCCAGTGTCCCGGGACAATAAGCCTAGGGATCTCCTGGTCAACCTGCTCCTGGCATTGGCTAAGGTAGCCATTTGTAAAACCAGGAAGCAGTGTTTAGAGTGGGGGGTCCCGACAAACATCGTGGTCATGTTCCGGGCGCTGGTGCACTCCCGTATTCGGGCAGAGTACTCGTACGCCGAGTCTACTGGGACGGTTTCAGAGTTTGCCTCCCAGTGGGCGTTAGGCGGGGTGCTTTGCTCGGTATCCACCAATCAGGGTTCTTCAGATTTAACCCTTCTGTTTTAAGTGCACTTCATCAGTGCACTTGTTGGGTTCATTTCATTTTTGTTTGACTGGTTTATCTTTGTTCTACTTGGTAACAAGTAGAATTGCTGTTCAACTGAATTGGCCGGCTTCGCCGGCCAATCAGTTTCAAACCAGATCAAAATAGATCCCCCTCATACAGAGGTATAGGGAACAGAATTCAGTGTAGTGTAGGACTTGCACTTATTATGGTTTACCTTGACGATTTGGTGTGCAGGCTTATGATGCTTTGGCCAAAATATCTAACTAAAAAAACATATTTTATTATTATTAGTATTAGCATTATTACTAGTACTGAAGCATTATTTCTTGCAATTATTACCATGTATGTTTTGTCATTTGGATGTAGCACTGGGCACCCCCTGTCGTTTGATATATAAATATATATATATATATATATATATGCAAATACAACTGTATGCTCATCTACATGTCTTAGGCAGGTCTGCAACCCCGCCTTTCCCCATTATCACCCAGCATACAGCACTTCCACTGCAGCAAGGGATTCTGGGAAATGACATGCAAATGAGCACACAGTGTCACTTTTTGCCTCAAAAACCATTTTTAACATGGTTCCCTATAGGCTTAAGCTTGCTGCATGGTCACAGCTTTGAGCACAGCCAGGGTTAAGGTGCATACCCAGAAAACCACCCACAGACAGCTTTTTCTTTTTTTTGTAGCCCGGGTGCTGAAAAAGTGAATCCACCTCAAAAACCGTGCTCGTGGTCAAGTGAGACCAGGTGCGCTCCACATGTGACAGTCTTCTCCGGAGAGTAGGCTAGTCCGGTTCCATGACGTCTTCCTCCGAAGAGTCCGACGTCCTTCTCGTTCCCTCCTAGTGCAGCAGGCGCCGCAGGAGGGTCCAAGTCTTTAGGGTTTTCAGCTTACGCCTTCTAACCCACCGTGATCTTTTCCCGAAGGAAGGGTGACCACCGACATGCACTTAGTCTTCTCACTCTCCGAAGAAAGAAGGGTGACTATAACCCAACACCAACAAACAAAAAAAGTTCATAGTGCAAATGCTCCTGTGCGCTGTGTGATGCAGTGCAGGAAGTCCACAGACAGCTGTTTCGACCTTTATGAGTCTCATCAGTGTGGGGTTGATTTTAACTGGGTATGCAAAGAGGCTATGGGATAGGCTATACCATAATACTGAGTTAAGTTATGGGACGTATCAGATATTAAACTGATAAGAACAGATTTTTTTTTTTTTTTTTTTAAATGTTTATTCACATTCACATATTTACTTTTTTTTCTTTTTAAATGTTTATTCACATTCACATATTTACAAACAGTAAATAAGCAAAACTTTTCAATCAATAATAAATTTACAAGAACAAATAAAAAACTTTCCATCAAATCATTAATCACTGTTAATTCACAAAAATACATTCTAATCCTGACAGAAAATTCATGTTTCTTAATTTCTGAAAACTTCGCCATGTACACAAATATACTGCATTGGTTTCACATTTTTAACATACATTACACACAAAAAAAACCCATCCGTCTCATAACACTCCATTCCTTTCACTTTTTCAGTTTAAGGCATTCCATGCCATAATACACACCTCTTGCTATCTGTCTTTACTATCCTACTTTTCCAATGCCTCACATATATTTTCCTATTCTTTTATTACATTTTCTTTTCCTTTTTCTTCTTCCTTTCTTTACAGCCTATCATACCTCTACTTCTTAACTAAACCTCCTTTCTTTACTTTTGCTTCCTTTACATCAACATGTACACAATTTATCATGGCACAATACACGCCCCTTACATCTTCTTTTTCTTCTCCCCACTTTTCTTACAAAAAATCCTATATAAATCCTTAAGAACTTTATCTAATTGCTTTCCACTGCAAAAGGGAACCCACAAATTTGCATGCTTTGCTTCCTTCTGAAAAACTTTTCTTATACTTTCCACCCTTTCCACTATAGACTCCCCCTCATCCTCTGAAACCGTCTCAATTTCCTCTATTTCTGTCACCCCATACTCATGACCACTGTCCACCTTCTCTACCCCACTATCTTGCTCACTTCTCCCAACCTCCAGACCCACCTCATCTTCATCTTCCCCCTCTTGATCTTTCAAACTTTCCTCCTCCTCCCCTATACTGTCCCCCATTCCTTTATTTTCTTCTTCATCCCTAACTTGTCTTCCACTATCCTCCTCCTCCTCACTTTGCTGACTCTGTTTCTCCTCCAAAACATCCCCGTCCCCCAAATCCAAGCCCTTCATTGTCTGACTCCTTGGATTTAACACAGTCTTTTTTTCCCTTTGCACACAGGTTCTTTCCCGGCACTGATGCGCCAAATGTCCAGTAAGTCCACAAAAAGTACATCTCTTCGGCACATTACATTCAGCTGCAATATGTCCTTCCCTCGCACAATTGCGGCATATCACTCCCAAAGGCTGCCCTGGATACCTCAGGAAGCCCTTGTTAGTCCCGAAACAAAAACTGGCAGGGGGGTGCATCACGCCCCCTGTACTCCCCTCATTTAGTCTGAAACGTACTCTATACAGTCTTTCTCCATTGAATATTCCGTATGAGTTTTCTCTTTTCACACCACCACCCACCACAGAACAAAACCTTCTCAAAAAGGTCACAATTTCTTCTTCCTTCACAAAAGCATTGAAAACGTGTACCATCACGGTGCATTCGTCTAGCAAAAAGCTCGGTACAGCTCGAATTCCCATCCTCTTCAAATCGCTTACTCTCTCCTTACATCTCACGTAAGCTCTCGCACATTCCTCTTCTTTAGTAAACGATACGTCGTAATAGCCCTGGCGCTGAAACGCCTGCAGGCAAACGACCTCCACGATGTTCACCTCCAGCATCGACCTCAAGACATCCTCCACGATGACGCTGAGCCTCACACGCCATCTCTCCGACTCTGCCACCAGAAACCTAATGGTATTCTTTGCGCAGGTCTCACTCTCCATCTTCCTCATCTTCCGTCAATCCGTCAAAACCGGCCGTCCAGGGTCAGGTGCGGCGCCCCTATAGCATCCGTCAAAACCGGCCGTCCAGGGTCAGGTGCGGCGCCCCTATAGCAGCATGAGGGTTTAGTTCCTTATTCACATTCATATTATTTACAATAAATAATAAACTTTTTCAGAAAATCATAACATACAAGAAACAAACATTATATTTCATAACTACATTTCTTCAAAAAACCATACTATAAACACATTATTCACTTTGCACATTCAATCCATAACTTCGTCTTCCAAGTGCACAATTAAATTGCATCCATAAACTTATCCTACCTTTAAATCCCAAAAAGCATCAACAAATTTTTCATGTAAATCCATTATGACATCTAATACATTTTACAAAAAACAATCACATTTTCCTTACAACAAAATCTATTGCATCACTTTGCTAGCATTTCTTCTATTTCAAAAACCAAACATGTTATTATACATTAATTCCCCTTTCATATCAGGATTTTTATCATTCTATTCCCTCCGAAAACACCTATTTACATTTCAAAACCAAACCCATTTACATTTCTATCCTTTCCAAAAACCCTAAAAAGCATACTTACACACTATCCTCTCAACATTCATACTTTCATTCGTACTACATCTTTATTTTACAATTCTGCACATTTCTAATATTTA
>WSYH01017183.1:0-12231 GCA_036426205.1 Ascaphus truei | reverse complement strand
CCTCCCCCCCTTAACTGTGACCCTCTCTCCTCCTCCCCTTAACTGTGTCCCTCTCTCCTCCTCCCCGCTCACTGTGACCGTCTCCTCCACCCTCACCTCCTCACTGTGCCCTTCTCTCCTCACCCAACTCACAAACCCTCACTTTGCCCCTCTCTCCTCACCTCCCTGTGCCCCTCTATCCTCCAACCTCACTGTGCCGCTGTCCTCACCCCTTACTGTGCCCTGCTCTCCTCACCCCCTTCACTGTGTCCCTCTCTCCTCCTCCCCGCTCACTGTGTCCCTCTCTTCTCCTCCCCGCTCACTGTGCCCGTCTCCTCCACCCTCACCTCCTCACTGTGCCCTTCTTTCCTCACCCCTCAACTCACAAACCCTCACTTTGCCCCTCTCTCCTCACCTCCCTGTGCCCCTCTATCCTCCAACCTCACTGTGCCCCTCTCCTCACCCACTCACTGTGCCCCTATCCTCACACCTTCACTGCGCCCTCACTCACTGTGCCCCTCTCCTCACCTCTCACTGTGCCTTTTTTCCTCACCTCCCTGTGCCCCTCTCTCCTCCCCCTCAATGTGCTCTTCTCTCCTCCTCCCCCCCTTCACGGTGTCCCTCTCTCATCCTCCCCCCCTCACTCCTCCTCCCCCCCTCACTCCTCCTCCCCCCTCACAGTGCCCCTCTCTCCTCAACCCTTCACTGTGCCCCTCTCCTCAACCCTTCACTGTGCCCCTCTTCTCACCCATTCACTGTGCCCTTTCTCCTCATCTCCTTGTGCCCCTCATCCCCCCTAACTGTGTCCCTCTCCTCCTCCCCCCTTCACTGTGTCTTTCTCTCCTCTTCCCCCCTTCACTGTGTCCCTCTCCTACTCCCCCTTCACTGTGTCCCTCTCTCCTCCTCCACCCCCCTTAACTGTGTCCTGCTCTCCTCCTACTCCCCCTTCACTGTGTCCTGCTCTCCTCCTACTCCCCCTTCACTGTGTCCGTGCTCTCCTCCTCCTCCCCCTCACTGTGTCCTGCTCTCCTCCTCTCCCTTAACTGTGTCCCTCTCTCCTCCTCGCCTACCCTCCTTCACTGTGTCCCTCTCTCCTCCTCCCCCGTCACTGTGTCGCTCTCAGTCCTCACTGTTGACCCGTCTCTCCTCCCCCTTCACTGTGTCCCTCGCTCACCCTCTCACTGGTGTCCTCTCCTCCCTCTCACTGTGTCCTTCTCCTCCCCCTCACTGTGCCCCTCTCCTCCCCTTCACTGTGCCCCTCTCTCCTCCTCACTGTACCCATCTCCTCCCCCCTCACTGTGCAGTCTGCCCCCTCATTGTCCCCCTCTCCTCCCCCCTTACTGTGCCCCTCTCTCCTCCTCCTCCTCCACTCCCTTACCTGTGATCCCTCGTCCTCCTCCCCCTCTGGCCTGTGCCCTGTCTCCTCCCCCCTCACTGTGCCCCTTCCTCCCTCACCACCCTCAACTCACAAACCCTCACTTTGCCCCCTCTCTCACCTCCCTGTTCCCCATCTATCCTCCAACCTCACTGTGCCCGCTCTCCTCCCGCCCTTTCACTGTGGCCCGTCGCTTCTCCTCAACCCATCACTGTGCCCTATCCTCACACCTTCACTGTGCCCTCACTCACTGTGCCGAACCTATCCTCCCCCTCTCACTGTCCTTTTTTTTTGAATCTGAGGAAGGTGGACAATGTTATTTTTTTTTTTTTCCTCCCCGTGATACCCTTTTCCCCTCTATGTGCCACTGTGCCCCTCCCTCCCCCCAATGTGCCCTTCTCCTCCTCCGCTCCCAGCCTCACTGTGTCCCTCTCCTCCTGCTCCCGTCCTTCACTGGTCCTCTCGTCCATCTCCATGCCCTTCACTTTGGTCCTTCCTGTTCGTCCTCCTCCCTGCGCTCCCCC
This sequence comes from Ascaphus truei, assembly GCA_036426205.1. Taxonomy (NCBI): domain Eukaryota; kingdom Metazoa; phylum Chordata; class Amphibia; order Anura; family Ascaphidae; genus Ascaphus; species Ascaphus truei. The sequence goes on along the minus strand of WSYH01017183.1, from coordinate 10,353 downwards.
TATCCACTGTCCTCTCTCCCTCCCCTCCCCCCCTTCACTGTCTCTGGCTGCCGCCTCCCCTCCCTCCTTAACACTGTGTCCCTCTCTTCCTCCTCACCCCTCCTTACTTGTGTCCCTCTCTCCTCGCTTCCCCCCTTCACTGTGACCCTCGTCTCCTTCTCACCGCCACGCGCGCGTTTCACGTGTGCCCTCGTCTCCTGGTCTCCCCCCTTCACGGTGTCCCTCTCTCCTCCTCCTCCCTTCACTGTGTCCCTCTCCTATCCCCCCTTCACTGTTCGGCTACTCTCCTCCCTCACCATTCCGCCCGCGTCACATGTGGCTCTCTGGCTCTCCTTCCTCCTCCCCCTGTCACTTTGTCCTGCTCTCCTCCCTCCCCCTTAACTGTGTCCTCTCCTCTGCCTCCCCCCCGCCCCCCTTCACTTGTGTCCCCTCTCCTTCCTCCCCCTTTTCATAACCTGTGTCGTCTCTCTTCCTCCTCAAACCCCGACCTCTCACTGTGGGCCCCGCTCTTCTCACTGTGCCCGCCCTCCTCATGCGCCCCTCACTTGCCGCCTCCTCCTCTCCTCCTCAAACTGTGGCCCCCCTCCTCCCTCCTCCTCACTGTGCGCCCCCGCCCCGCTCCTCCGTCCCTCACTGTGGGCCCCTAGTTCCTCCCACCCCACCTCACTGTGGCCTTTGTAAACAGTGACTCCTCAACAGATAGTAACAGACTGGGGTAAGACACTTTTGATAAGGTGTGAAATTAATACCAAGGCTTTCTGTGCCTTATTCCTTATTCAGGAAACCGATCCAACACATAAGGGGGGTGGGGGGGGGGGGCAATCAGCTTCATTACACTTGGGCAGATTTCCTGTGATATACTATGCAATTAATCTTCACAACTCCTAGATAAGCATGTCTCCCGCCCCAAACACATAGCATGAAATGAACAATATAAAAAGTCTTTTAATAAAGTCTTATCTGTTAGCTGGCTGCTGTAGGGGAAGCTTCTCTGCTCTCTTGGAAACCGCACCCGTGTGTGCACAGAAAATTTCAGCATCCAGTTTGAAGTCTTATTTGTCGCTCTCTCAGACGTTTGTTCTCTTTAGTCAGTCTCAGCCTGGAGACTCAAGACCTGTTCCGTCTCCAAAGTTCAGCTCACAGCAGTAGCTAAGGAGTCACTTCCTGTCTCACAACCAGGCTTTTGTAAGCATCTAATCAGGCAGGTGTGTTTGTTAATTGACTACCAGCAGTTACCACCACACTGCTGGATTAGAGGCACATTCTTGAACAGGGATCAACTCCCTGTTACAGTGCCCTCTATCCTTCCCCCCCTCACTGTGCCCCCCTCTTCCCTCTCCCCCCTCACTGTGCCCCTCTATCCTCCCCCTCACTGTGCCCCTCTATTCCTCCCCCCACACTGTGCCCCTCTATCCTCTTCCCCCCTCACTGTGTCCCCTCTCTCCCCCCCCTCACTGTGCCCCTCTCCTCCCACCCTCACTGTGCCCCTCTCCTCCCACCCTCACTGTGCCCCTCTCCTCACCCCCTCACGGTGCCCCTCTATCCTCCCCCCTCACGGTGCCCCTCTCCTCACCCCCTCACTGTGCCCTTCTCTCCTCACCCCCCTCACCTCATAAACCCCTCACTGTGCCCCTCTCCTCACCCCCCCCCTCTATAACCCCTCATTGCCCCTCTCTCGTCTTGCCCCTTGTCCCCTCTCTCCTCCCGTCACCCCTCTAACCTCCAACCATCACTGTGCCCCTCTCCTCCCCCACTGTGCCCCCTCTCCCCCCCTCACTGTGCCCTTCTCCTCACTGTGCCCCTCTCCTCACCCCTTCACTGTGCCCCTCTCCTCACCTACTTTCTCCTCCCTCACCTTACGGCCCTTCCCTCACTTCCTTTGTGCCCCTCTCTCCATCCCCCCTCACGTGTCCCTCTCTCCTCCTCCCTTCTTGTGTCCCTCACTCCTCCTCCCCCTTCATTGTGTCCCTCAACGCCTCCCTTCACTGTGTCCTCTCTCCTCCCCCCCTCACTGTGGTCCCTCTCTCCTCACCTCTCACTGTGTCCCTTCTCCTCCCCCTCACTGTGCCCCTCTCTCTCTCCTCACTGTACCCCTATCTCCTCCCCCCTTCACTGTGCGCTCCCCTCATTGTGCCCTCTCTCCTCCCCCTTACTGTGCCCCTCTCTCCTCCTCCCCCTTCACTGTGGTCCCTCTTCCTCCTCCCCCTTACTGTGACCCTGCTCTCCTCCTCCCCTTAAACTGTGGCCCCTCTCTCCTCCTCCCCCTTCACTGTGTCTTTCTCTCCTCTTCCCCCCTTCACTGTGTCCCTCTCTCCTCCTCCCCCCTTAACTGTGTCCTGCTCTCCTCCTACTCCCCCTTCCCCCTTCACTTTGTCCTGCTCTCCTCCTCCTCCCCCTTCACTGTGTCCTGCTCTCCCCTATCTCCTACCTGCCCCCTTGCATCACTGTGTCCTGCTCCGCCTCTCCTCCTCCGCACCTTAACTGTGTCCGCTCTCTCCTCTCCTCCTCCCCCTTAACTGTTGCCCTCTCTCCTCCTCTCCCTTAACTGTGCCCCTCTCTTCCTCCTCCCCCTTAACTGTTCCCTCTCTCCTCGCTCTCCCTTAACTGTGCCCTCTCTCCTCCTCCCTTCACTGTGTCCTTGCTCTCCTCACCCACTCACTGTGCCCCCTATCCTCACCCTCCGTGGCCTTTTTTCCTCACCTCCCTGTGCCCCTCTCCTCCCCCTCATGTGCCCTTCTCTCCTCCTCTCCTCCCCCTCAACTGTGTCCCTCTCTCCTGCTCTCCCCCCTTCACTGTGTCCCTCTCTCCTGCTTCCCTTCCTTCCACGGTGTCCCTCTCTCCTGCTCCCTCCTTCACGTGTCCCTCTCCTCCTCCCCCCCCCCTCACTGTGCCCCTCTCCCTCTCCCCCCATCACTGTGCTCCCCTCTCCTCAACCCTTCACTGTGGCCCCTCTCTCCTCCTCCCCCCTCACTGTGCCCCTTCCTCAACCGCTTCACTGTGCCCCTCTTCTCACCCCTTCACTGTGCCCTTTCTCCTCATCTCCTTGTGCCCCTCTCACCCCCCCTCACTGTGTCCTCTCTTCCTCTCCCCTCCCCCCTTCACTGTGTCCTTCTCTCCTACTCCTCCCCCTTCACTGTGTCCCTCTCTCGTCCTCCCCCCCTTAACTGTGTCCCTCTCTCCCTCCTCCCCCCTTCACTGTGTCCTGCTTCCTCCCCCTTCACTGTGTCCTGCCCTCCTCCTCCTCCCCCTTAACTGTGTCCCTCTCGTCCTTCCTCCCCCCAACTGTGTCCCCTCTCTCCTCCTCCCCCTAACTGTGTGCCCTCTCTCTCCTCCCCCTCACTGTGCTCCCCTCTCTCTCCTCCCCCCTTCAAACAACACACACAGATAAAAGCCTCCAATTGTTTCGTCCTCTGGTGAACGGTCACGTGGGGGTGGAAGGGAAAACATAAACATTTGAGGTATCGACGGAGGGTAAATGGAAACAGAGGAGGTGGATGTGCCTTAATGAAGGGTAAAAAAATGGGCCCGGGGAGATGTTTTATGTGTGAAATTTTTTGTTATGACATTGTTTTGCCTACAAAACAAAGTCTGAGAAAAAAGAAAGACGAGTCAATATGCAGCAATATCACAAGTGTATTGGAAAGGGAGTACAACAAGAGCTATGCACTGCAGACTTACAAAATAGGGCCGGGCAGAAGGATGAAACTGTCTACTTATCTAAACCTTATTTTGTGGCTGATCACAAGTGTAGTATGGGTCATTGAGGATGAAGGTGTTAATTGGGGCCTTGCGCGGAAGCATAGTCAGTGGTTCAGAATTTAGAAGTTCGAGCCATTACAACAAGGGATAGGGATGTTACTGTTTTAAAGGTTTATACAAAAGTTCGCGATAAGAAAGCAGATAGAGATACGATTGTTACCCAACGATCTGTAGCTGAGATGTTTGCAAGTACAGTTGCCAGCGGCCGGGATGGGAATGGCCGCAATGGCTGAGCCAGCTGGTTACGGAATGGAGATGTATGAGGGAAATGGCAAGAAAGGTAATGGTGGAAACTTGATGGACAATAGCTAGGGTTGCTGAAAGGGAGGCGAAGGATGGAAAGTTTTTAAGCAAACAGGAGATACTGATTGGTGTAAAGTGTTGCCGGGGCATAGTGGAGGGATGGGGTGGGGGGTGGGGGGTGGTGAGAGAAGGTAGAGAATTAGATCTGAACTGTTGTAAAGAGGTTTGTTTATGTGCGAAAAACCGAAGTTGCTGAAATGTTTTAATTTTATGGAAAAATTAAATTTTTATGTTTGAGATACCCCCTAAGCCGGGGGGGGGAAAGAGGAAAAAAAAAAAGCGCAAAAAAGGGTTGTAGATTAGAGGTAGTAGGGATCCAGCTGCGAAAAGGAACTGTTTTTTTTTACTGCAATGGTAGCGAAAAAAAAAGTATGTCCTAGGTACTCTGGATAAGTTGGATAAAAAAGAAAAAACTACAGACCAAACCAAAGTGAATTGAATTGTGAATAAAGTCAACTAAGCGACAAAGATGAGACTGAAAAATGACGTGAACGGTGCAAGAAGAAACAGGGAAACCGGAAAAGATCTGTTGCTGGGTGAAAAAGCGGGAGGTTTACACCCGTAGGGACAAGGGGTAAGGATTGTGATAGAGGAGCCAAGAATAAAAACGTATTATTTACACTAGGCGAAAAGGGAAAAAAAGGAGGAAGAAGGAAAAAAGGGGAAGGGAAGAGGATGAGAGGGGGGGGGGGGGGGGAGGAAGTGAGAGAGAAGAGGGAAAGGAGAGGGGGGAAAAAAGAAAAAAGGAGAAAGAAAGGGAGAGTACGAGATGAAAAGGGAGAAAAAAGAGAGCCGGGTGGGAACGGGTGGGTCGCCAATCTTTTGATGGAAACGGTCTGGGGCTGTCGGGGAGGGAGTAGGCTATAGACTTTACATTCGAACACAGTACAAATGGAAAACGTGGGTCTATGATGAATTATCCAAAACAAGACAAAGAAATGTTGCCCAAAAAAAGGAAGCATGTCTCCAATCCTATTGCCTGTGATAGCTACAACGCCCTACAGCAGTGCCAAGTATGCGCCATGCGGATAAAGAGTACTACGCCCACAATTGTGGAGGGATTCGGATCAGTCTACAACGATTGAGCAACATACTATAGCGATAGATAGCCTCCTATGAAGGTCGGGAATAGGAAATTACAAAAGAAAGTTCAAAACCTGAATCGTCGCTAACACATGGAGTGACACAAGAATTGCAAAAGCAGTGTTAACCTTTTAGTTGGGTTAGACCCTACTAAAAAAAGCCAAACAGGAATGAAGTTGTGCCCTGTCACCATTCCGAATAAGGAGAGGAATGAGCAGGTCTCATTACGGTAAAAACGCCTAAACCTGTCCCAACAAACGCACAAAACAGCCAGCAAAAACAAAAAGGAATAAATGGGAATAAGGGGGAGTGAGAGTGGGCCTGTAAACGTCGGCACGAAACAAAAAAGACTATCTGGGAACAAGCCGTTGTGAAGCGAATAATTATCAGCAAGCCAGAAGACATGGAGCGCATCCAATCAGCCGGGAACGCGTATAAATTGGGTCGTGTAACAGCTCAAGCAACTGCAAGGAAAAGCCTGGCTAATATACTAATATACGATCCGCGGTACAAGGATAATGGGGGGAAGGGAGGGAAGAAAAAAAGAAAAAGGGGGTCAAAATTAAGATGGAGGAACCGGGCCATAATCGGCTGAAGGACGGTGTCATCCAAATCACAAAGGCGGAAAAAAACAGGCATTCTGGGATCCTGTCACCAAGGTTGTAAAGTAACTCTCACCCGTCCGCGCGACAATCCATGTGGAATGGAGAAGGTGTGGACCGCGTTGTCCCCTGCGAACCTAAAAAAGTAAAAAGAAGAGAAAATGGGAGAATTCGTTAAGAAAGGCCGCAAAACTGGTTGACATGGACTATCCAAACAATATGCCCAGCATAATCTGTAACCCCAAGATAAGGAATAATCAATGTCACGGTGACCAACAGTGAGGAACCCATCGAAGCGGGGCGGAGGGTACAACTCCAGGAAGAAGCGGAGGCGGTGAGCACACAACAGTGGGATTGGACGGGTATCCCGAAAAGAGGAAGGTAGGTGAGACGGCAGGGCCGCGGGAAAAATTAAAAAGGGGGGGGAACGGGAAACCCTTTCAAAAAAGTAGGTGCCAGTAGGTACAAAAGATGACGTAATTGAGATCTGCTGCAAATGTGAAACGAATTGGGCAATGAGGCGGGGGGCAAAGAAAAGAAGTAAGGTGCTAAGAGCTAAACGAACCCGTGTGTACATCGGAAAGGGGATGGCAACAATTTATACTGCGGGAACAACCCAGGGAGCCGGGAGATGTATAAGTGATGCTCAAAGTACTGAGGCTAGATACTAGGCAAGGCTACATGATTAGATCCACCTGCCATGGGTGATAGCAAAGGCGAGAGTGCTCGGCAATTGCAAAAATAAATGGGTTGGGCGTATTGCTAAAGGCGAGAATGGGGGTTTTCGAGGTAAACGACCTGAGTCAAATAATGAACAATGCTTCCGCAAAGTAGTTATCACACAATCAATTGCGTAAGTAGAGCTGAGATGGCCGGTAACGACGAACAGGAAGGTCAACGTGAGGAGGGTCAGGGATCGGGGACAAGGGGATGAAGCAGCCGTGAAAATCGTCGAGGGAACAGGAAAGGAGTGTCGGAGGGAGACCTCCTCAGAGCACTTGAATGGGCCGTCAGCATGATGGTGGAGGGCCCCCCCCAGACGCGTGCGCGAGCAGACCTGTAGTGTCCATCACGGTAACTTACGGTCAGTGGCTCCTGGTGAGGAACATGGACATTTGCGTAAGGGGAAACTATGGTAATACGATTGATACATGAGTGCTCACCGTCTCGAGGGTCATAACGGAGCAATTTCAGAAAAACCCGTCGACCGGTGAGAGTGGTGTAGTGCTCACGTGGCCAGGAAGGTGTGTCATTCTCAAGCATTGCATGAATGGAAGGAATGAGACTGCAAAAACCACTGGGTAAGAAATAGCACGAGACGGGAAAAAGAGAAAATTCAAGACTGAAGAAGAAAATTTTCAGTTAACAGAAGGAAGTCATGGATAGTTTGAGCAGAGCACCTGACTGCCGATCACAACTGCAGAAGTCCTGCTTACACACCTCGCAGAATGCTATGAGAAGCAGTCAAACGACTACGAGAGAAAAACTCGGCTGCTAAAGAGGCTACGAAAAAAGGCAGCTTGACGGAGATACGTCTGGGGAAGGTACAAACCAGGTGGACGTCCCCCAGGCAGTGCAAAAGCCATAGTATGAGTACTAAAGGTCAGCGCTGCCAGAGTGTGTCTGTCAGACATCATAATTTAAGCATAATCTTCGATAGCGAAAAAGGTGACTCTTTAATATGGTAGTCGTTAAGAAGGCTCAGAACTAGTGTAAGCAGAGAAGCTGTGAGAGAGCAAGATTCATGTGTAAAGTTACCGGGCTTGGTGACAGGTCAGATGAGCGGGGGGGGAAGGCCAAGGGAGGGGAAAAACACAGACGGCAGCAGCACCATTGTGAACAGAACGAAAAAAGGTTGAAACTGGAGCTGCACATAAATCTGAAGGAGACTCTATACGACTACAGATGGAAAGGGCAAAGTGCTCAGATGGCTTACCAAATGAGAGCTAAAACACTAATGCCGGGGAACAAGCGGGGAGGAAAACAAAAACCGAAAACAGTAATGAACTGAGAAAGAAAAAGCTAAAGCAGGGGGCCATAAATCAAACAGCGCGCGATTACAGTATTCCTCCAGACAATAAACGGAAAAAAGGTATTGAAAACGCGTCTGGCCGAAGCAGCCATATCGCAACAGGCCAGTAACTAATGGCCCTATGGAGAGTCACAATGTGGAATAAGTTATAGTTGGTGGTTACTCTACACGAGCAACAATTCAAAAAAGGGACGGCAAGATGTAGGCAAGCAGTTGTGAGCGCACCAATAAGAAAAAAGCACTAGCCAAACCTGACAGCTGGCCCAACTTCAACAAACAAGGTAGGATGTCAAAAGAAAAAAATCCAAGCGCGTGGAGCAGAGTCCTTTGGCTTGCAGGGGAACTGAAGTAAAATAAGGACGTTTAAAACGTCGGTGGAAAACATGGAGGTGAAAGGTGCGAAACTCGATGGAAATCCAAAGACGAACTTAAGCATGGCGAGCGGAATAACCGAAATGGTGGATTGAGATCTTGGCGAGAAGGAGCGTCGCAAAACAAGAGCAAGGACAATAAGGGGGCTATGAAGATCTAAGGGCCTATCTAAACTGCTCTACAACTGTTGCCATAGGGAAGCACTTTGTTCTAAGGACAAAAGAGGAGTGCGCCGACGCAACAAGAAATCTCATGACCGCGGGCACGCGATAAAAAAGACTTTACGTGGAAAAAGTCCTCCTCGTCGACTTGAGGAGTGCTACCCCAAGCACTTCGGGAGAGACCAAAATAAACTGGAGAAGGGCTCCAATCCCAGCGGGACAGAGGGTTCTCTTCCTCCATCCACTCTCATTCCCAGTCACAGAAAGATATCGAATGAGAGTGGAATGGATGGGCTTTGGCCGTGGTAAGCCCCGAGCTTCCCACAACAGGGAGGTATGTAACAGGGGACTTATCCCTGTTCACAAATGTGCCTCTAATCCAGCAGTGTGGTGGTTAACTGCTGGTAGCAAATTAACTAACACCACCTGCCTGATTAGAGGTGGTAGAAAAAGCCTGCCTTTGAGACAGGAAGTGACTCCTTAGCTCTGAATGAGAGCTGACCTTTGGAGACACCACATGTCTTGAGCTCTGTCAAGAAGAAACAGCATAGCTGATTGCAAGACACCAAATAAGACTTCTAAACCTGGATGCTGATTTTCTGTGCACGCACGGGTGCGGTTCCAGGAGAGCAGAGAAGCTTACTCTACAGCAGCTAACAGATAAGACTTTCATTCTAAAGAGACTTCTTATATCTGCTTATGTCATGCTATGTGTTTGGGGCTGGGAGACCTGCTTAACTAGGAGTTGTGAATTGCATGGGATTTCACTAGAAATACTCCCAAGGGAATTAAGCTTTGTTTTTCCCCCCCCTGTTTTTGGATGATTTCCTGATGAAAAGGAAAAGGCACAATAAAGCCTTATTATAATTTCACCTTATAAAAGCCTCCAATTGTGTACCTCTGTGAACGTCCGTCTACAAACCCCTTCCAGAAAAGGAGCTAAATCACGGTCTAATATCTGGAAGGGGAAAACTGTATAAAACAGGGAATGTAATGCATGTATATGTTTTGAAAAACACTTTATTCCCTGTATAGAAAAAATGTATTCCCCATGTTTAAGTGTAGCCTGTTAAGTTATGTGTAATGATTTCCTTGCAGGCAGACGCAGCAATTAAATTACCAGTGCCGTTTGCAAGGTAATACCGGTTCAGGGCAAATGGTGGGAAGGAAAGGGCTGGCTATCAGGTCCGGGGACGGGCTCCCCGCAGGGAGAGCCTTTGTTCCCCGCAGACGCCTTCCCAGCGGGCGATCTGGGGCTGGTCGGAGGAAGGCCGTTGCAGGGACTCGAGAGTCCCGCAGCGCAGTTCCCATACGCAGCTTTCAAATCTGCCGCCTCTCAGTCGCTCCGTCATCCAGGGGTGGTTCTGGGCACCTAAGCCGGGCGAGCCCCTGTTGAGCCCTGGCCTGTGATTGGCTGCCCAGAAACGAGCTGTGCTGGGATTGGCCGCTGCTCCTTGCTCCATGTTGAGCATAGGCAGCTATGTAAGGAGTGCGGTCGGTGCAGGGAACCAGACACCTCCAGGCTCGATCCGGTGAGGCGCGTGGCATGCTTTTTAAAAGTGCTCTGCTTGAAATAGCAGAGCGCTCGGCATTGCGGTGCCGGAGAAGCCCGGCGAGGCTGAGGACAAGCGCTGGAGGAGCAGACTGTCCTGGCGAGCTTTTCAAAAGTGCCTTGTGTAATAGCGCTAAACACTTTCCGGCACTCAGCGGAGGAGCGCCGGAGAAGCCCGACCAGAGGAGACAGCGTGTGGAGCTGATCTGAGGCACAGCGGAGCGGAAGATTCAAAAGTGCTTTGTGCTGAATAGCACTGAGAGGAGCCGAGCACTGAGAGCAGCACTGAGAGCAGCACTGAGAGGAGCACTGAGAGGAGCACTGAGAGCAGCACTGAGAGCAGCGGAGCACTGAGAGGAGCGCTGAGAGCAGCGCTGAGAGCAGCGCTGAGAGCAGCGCTGAGAGCAGCGCTGAGAGCAGCGCTGAGAGCAGCGCTGAGAGCAGCGCTGAGAGGAGCGCTGAGAGGAGCGCTGAGAGGAGCGCTGAGAG
>WSYH01017182.1:0-12231 GCA_036426205.1 Ascaphus truei | reverse complement strand
TGGGTGCCTCTCCGTCTGGCACTCGACCAAAACAGAGGATGGTACTGTACCTGGTTCCTGAATCACGTCCCATCCTCCTCTCTACCGTCCGCACTCGACCAACGAGAATACGTCTTGGATCCCGAATCACGATCCCTCCTCCTCTTCCCCGTTCCTCGGCTACTCGACAGAACAGATGTTAGATACGGTACCTGGATCAAAATCCCGTATCCCTTCCTGCCTCTTCCTGCCAGCGACTCAACCAAAACAGAGGATAGTACTGTACCTGGATCCGTGAATCACAGATCCCTCCCTTCCTCTTCCGTCCGGCGACTCAACCAAAACAGAGGATAGGTACTGTATCTGGATCCTGAATCACGATCCCTCCCTGCCTCTTCCGTCCGGCGACTCACCAAAAGAGAGGATAGGTACTGTACCTGATCCTGATCACGATCCCTCCCTGCCTCTCCGTCCGGCGACTCGACCCCAGAACGAGGATAGATACTGTACCTTGAATCCTGAATTACATCCCTCCCTGCCTCTTCCGTCCGGCGACTCCCAAAACAAGGATGGTACTGTACCTGGATCCTGAATCACATCCCTCCTTGCCTCTTGCCTCTTCCTTCCTCCGCGACTGAACCTTGACAGATGTTAGATATCTGTACCTGGATCCTGATCACATCCCCTCCCTCCTGTTCCTTCTGGCGACGCCCAAAACAGAGGATAGGTACTGTAACCTGTTCCTGATTACGATCCCTCCCTGCCTCTTCCCATCCGGCGCCTCGACCAGACAGAGGATATGTACTTGGATCCTGAATCACGATCCCTCCTTCCCTCCTCCTGTGACGCACAAGACAGATGTTAGATACTGTACCTGGATCCTGAATCACATCCCTCCCTGCCTCTTCCTCCGGCGACTCAACCAAAACAGAGGATGGTACTCTTCCTGGATCCTGAATCACGATCCCCCCTGCCTCTTCTGCCTGGCGACTCCCAAAACAGAGGTATAGGTACTCTACCGTGGATCCTGAATCACGTCTCCCCTGCCTCTTCCGTCAGGCGCCTTGGACCAAACAGAGGATATACTTACCTGGATCCTAATCACGATCCCTCCCTTCCTCTTCCATCCGGCGGCCTCAACCAAAGAGAGGAAGGTACTGTACCTGGTTCCTGAATCACATCCCTCCCTGCCCTTCCCTCCTCTTTCCGTCCGGCGACTCGACCAAGACAGAGGTTACTGTACTTGGATCTGGATCACACCCTCCCTTCTCTTCCGTCCTGCTACTCGACCAAGACATATGTAGATACTTTACCTGGATCCTGAATCAACGTCCCTCCTTGCCTCTTCCGTCCGTGACCAACCAAAACCGAGATAGTACTGTACTGGATCCTGATCACGATCCCTCCCTGCCTCTTCCGTCCGGCGACTCAACCAACAGAGGATAGGTACTGTACCTGGATCCTGAATCACGATCCCCCCTGCCTCTTCTGTCAGGCGACTCGACCAAGACAGATGTTAGATACTGTACCTGGATCCTGAATCCGATCCCTCCCTTCCTCTTCCGTCCGGCGACTTGACCAAGACAGAGGTAGTACTGTACCTGATCCTGATCACGCTCCTCCCTGCCTCTTCCGTCCGCGACTGAACCAAAACATAGGATAGGTACTGTACCTGGATCCTGAATCACGATCCCTCCCTGGCCTCTTCCGTCTGGCGACTCACCAAGAAGAGGATGGAACTGTACCTGGATCCTGAATCACATCACGATCCCTCCCTGCCTCTTCCGTCCGGACTCAACCAAAACAGAGGATAGGTACTCTACCTGGATCCTGAATCACGATCCCTGCCTGCCTCTTCCTCGGAGACTTGACCAAACAGAGGATGATACTGTACCTGGATCCTGAGCCGATCCCTCCCTGCCTCTTCCTCCGGCGACTCGAACAGAAACAGATGTTAGATACTGTACCTGGATCCTGAATCACATCCTCCCGTCCTCTTCCTCCTGGCGACTTGACCAAGACAGAGATAGATACTGTACCTGGTCCTGATCACAATCACGATCCCTCCCTGCTCCCTCCGCGCTCAACCACAACAGATACGTACGGAGGTACCTGTAGGAGTCCTGACAGATCCTGTACGGGCTGCGCTCACAAAGGATAGTACGGATACCGGGAATCAGGCTCCCTCCCTTCTTTCCTCCGGCGACTCGACCAACAAGATGTTAGATACTGTACCGTACCTGAATCACGATCCCTCCCTGCCTGCCTTCCCCGGCGACTCCAAAAACAGGGATATTACTTCGGTTCCTGAATTGAGATCCCTCCCTTCCTCTTCGTCCTGCGACTCGACCAAGACATGTAGCTACTGTACCTGGAGCCTGATCACGATCCCTCCTTCCTCTTCCGTCCGCGACTCACCAAAACAGAGAATAGGGATCTACCTGGATCCTGAATAGTCCCTCCCTGCCTCTTCCCCGTGCGACTCACAAGACAGAGGATAACTGTTACTTGGATCCTGAATCACGATCCCTCCTCCTCTTCCGTCCAGCGACTCGACCAAGACAATGTTAGATACTGTCCTGGATCCTGAATCACGTATCCTCCCTTGCTCTTCTTCTCTTTTCGTCGGCGATCTCAACAAAACAGGATATGTACTGTACCTGGATCCTGATCCGATCCCCTGTCCCTCCTGCCTCTTCCGCATGGCGACTCACCAGACAGATATAGATACTGTACCTTGATCCTGATCACAGATCCCTCCCTCTTCTTCCTCCGCTCATCAAACCAAAACAAGGATATGATACTGTAACCTAATCTCGAAATCCGATCACTCATCCCTGCCTCTTCCGTCGGCGACTCAACCGACAGATATAGATATACTGTACCTGGATCCGAATCACGATCCCTCCCTGCCCATCCCTCCGGCGACGACCAAGACAGAGATAGATACTGTACCTGATCCTGAATCACATCCCTCCTGCCTCTTCCCGTCCGCGACTCAACCAAACCGAGGGATAGGTACTGTCCCTGGATCCTGAATCCACGATCCCTCCCTCCTCTTCCGTCCGTCGACGCTACCAAAACAGATGTGTATACTGGTACCTTGCATCCTTAATCACGATCCGTCCTGCCTCTTCCGTCCGGCGACTCACAAACACAGAGAGGTACTGTATCCTGGATCCTGAATCACGATCCCTCCCTGCCTCTTCCGTCCGGGCGACTCAACCAAAACAGAGGATAGATCTGTACCTGACTGCCTGAATCACGATCCCGTCCCTGCCTCTTCCGTCCGGGACTCAACCCAAAACAGAGGATTAGTACTGTCCTGGATCCTAATCACGATCCCTCCCTGCCTCTTCCGTCCGGCGACTCAACCAAACAAGAGATAGGTACTGTCCCTTGATCCTGAATCCAGTCCCTCCCTGCCTCTTCCGTCCGGCGACTCAACCAAACAGAGGATAGTAGTCTTCCTGGATCCTGAATCACACTCCCTCCCTGCCTCTTCCTCTTCGGTGACGCGACCAAACAGTAGTACTATGTACCTGTATCCTGAATCACCGTCCCTCCCTGCCTCTTCCTTCCCGCTCAACCAAACGGGAAGATAGGTCTGTACCTGGATCCTGAATCCGATCCCCCCTGCCCTTCTGCCTGGCGACCAACCAAAAGCGAGGAAGTACTGTACCTGACCTGAATCACACGATCCCTCCCTTGCCTCTTCCGTCGGCGACTGACCAACACATATGTAGATACTGGATCCCTGGCTCCTGACATCACTCCCCCCTCCTCTTCCTCTTCCGCCGTGACTCAACCAAACCATGAGAAAGGTACTGTACCTGTGATCCTGAATCACGATCCTCCCCTGCCCTTCCGTCCGCGACTCACCACACAGAGGATGAATGTACTTGGATCTGATCAACCATCCTCCTTGCCTCTCCGTCGGCTCACTCGACCAAGACAGATGTTAGATCTTTACCTGATCCTGAAATCCCCCACATTCCCTCTTCCTCTTCCGTCCGGCGACTCTTACCAAGACAGATGGATACTGTACCTGTATCCTGATCACGATCCCTCCTCCTCTTCCGTCCGGCGACTGACCAAAACGATGATGTCCTGTAACACCTGGATCCTGAATCACGATCCTCCCTGCCTCTCTGCGTCTGGCGACTCAACCAAGACAGAATGGACGTCCTGGATCCTGAATCACGATCCCTCCCGTCCTCTTCCGTCCGGCGACTCACCAACAAGAATAGGTACTGTACCTGGATCCTGAATCCACGATCCCTGCCTGCTCTTCCATCCGAGACTTGACAAGACAGAGATAGATACGTACCTGGATCCGAATCCGATCTCCCTCCCGCCTCTTCCGTCTCGGCGACTCGACAAGACAGAGGATAGGAACTGTACCTGGATCCGCTATAAATCAACGATCCCTCCCTGCCTCTTCGTCCGTCGACTCAACCAACAGAGATAGTACTGTAACCTGGATCCTGATCACGATCCTCCTGCCTCTTCCATCAGGCGACCACGACACAGGATCATACTGTACCTGGAACCTGAATCCGATCCCTTCCTGCTCTTCCTTCCGCGCGCTAACAAGAACGATGTTAGATACTGTCCTGGTCCTGAATCACGATGCCCTCCCTTCCTTCCTCTTCCGTCCGGCGCTGCGACCAAACAGAGGATGATACTACTGTACCTGTCCTGAAATCACGATCCCTCCCTGCCTCTTCCGTCCGGCGACTCAACACAAACAGAGGATAGTACTGTACCTGGATCCTGATCACGAGCCTCCTGCCTCTCCGTCTGGCGACTCGACCAAGACGAGATACTGTTACTTGGATCCTGAAATCGATGATCCCTCCCTTCCTCTTCCCCTCCGCGACTCGACCCGACAGATTTAGATACTTCCGTTGACCCGAATCAATCCGATCCTCCCTGCCTCTTCCGTCCGGCGATCCAACCAAAACAGAGGATAGGTACTCTACCTGGTTCCTAATGATCCCTCTCTGCCGTCTTCCGTCGGCGGACTCGACCAAGACAGAGGATACTGTACTTGGATCCTGAATCACGATCCTCCCTTGCCTCTTCCGTCCAGCGCTCGACCAGACAGATATAGATACTGTACCTGGATCCTGAATCACGATCCCTCCCTGCTCTTCCTCCGGCACTCACCAAACAGAGATAGTACTGTACTGGATCCTGAATAAGCTCCCTCCCTGCCTTCCCGGCGACTCAACCAAAACAGTGATAGTTACTGTACCTGGATCCTGAATCACGATCCCTCCCTGCCTCTTCCTGGCGACTCAACCAGAGGATTAGATCTGTACCTGGATCCTGAATCACGATCCCTCCCTTGCCTCTCCGTCCGGCGACTCACAAGACAGAGTATATGTTACTTCTGTCCTGATCCTGAATCACGATCCCTCCCCCTGCCTCTTCCGCCAGCGACTCGACCAAGACAGCTGTTAGATACTGTAACCTGATCATGATCACGATCCCTCCTCTTCTGCGTCCGCGGGACTCAACCAAACAAGATAGGATACTGTACCTGGATCCTGAATCCGATCCCTCCTGCCTCTTCCCCGTCAGCGACTTACCAAACAGAGTATAGATACTTACCTGGATCCTGAATCACCGATCCCTCCCTGCCTCTTCCATCCGGTGCTCTTACCAAAAGAGGATACTGTACTTGTATCCTGAATCACTGATCCCTCCCTTCCTCTTGTCCCTTCCCGTCCGGCGACTCACCAACAATTAGAAAGTACTGTACTGGATCATCAATCACGATCCCTCCCTGCCTCTTCCGTCGGGACTGACCAAACAGAGGATAGATACTGTACTGGATCTCTAATCACGATCCCTCCCTGCTCTTCCGCATGCGACGTTGACCAACACAGATGAAGGTATACTGTACCTGGATCTGAATCACTATCCCTCCCTGCCTCTTCCTCGCGACTACACAAAACAATAGGAATAGGTACTGTACCTGGATCCCCTGAATCACGAATCCCTCCCTGCCTCTTCCGTCTCGCGACTCAAACCAACAGAGGATAGGTACTGTACCTGGATCCTGACACGCGTCCCTCCCTGCCTCTTCCCTTCGGCACTCGACCAAAAAGAATTAGGTACTGTACCTGGATCCTGACCACGATCCCTCCCTCTTCCTCTTCCGTCCGCTGACTGACCAAACAGAGGATATACTGTACCTGGATCCTAATCACGATCCCTCCCTGCCTCTTCGTCCGCGACTCGACAACAGAGACTAGTACTGTACCTGGATCCTGATCCGATCCTCCCTGCCTCTTCCGTCCGCGACCATACCAAACAGATGATAGTACTGTACCTGTATCCTGAATCACGACCTCCCTTCCCTTCCTCCGTCGACTCACAACAGACTAGGATAGGTACTGTACCTGATCCTGAATCACGATCCCTCCCTGCCCTTCTCGTCCTGGCGACTCGCCAAACGAGGATAATCTGTACCTGGATCCTGAATCACATCCCTCCCTCCTCTTCCGTCCGTCGACCTACCCAAAACAGAGTGATATGTCTGTACCTGGATCCTAATACGATCCCTCCTTGCCTCTTCCGTCCGGCGACTCACCAAAGTAGATACTCTTCTGGATCCTGAATCACGATCCCTCCCTGCCTTTCGTCTGCTACTCGCTCCAAAACAGAGGATAGGTACTCTCCTGGATCCTGAATCATCCTGACCCTCCCTGCCTCTTCCGTCAGGCGCCTTGACAAACACGAGATACTGTATAATGGATCCTGAATCACTATCCCTCCTTCCTCTTTTTCCTTCCTGGTCCGATGCCGGCGACTCAAGAAATGTAGATTACTGTACTTGATCCTGCAATCACGATCCCTCCCTTCCTCTTCCGTCTCCGTCGACTCAACCAAACGAGGATTGGTACTTTCCTTGGATCCTTGAATCACGATCCCTCCCTGCCTCTTCTGCGGCGACTCACTCTAAACCAGGTAGGTACTTACCTGTCCTGAATCACGTCCTCCTCCTCTCCTCTTCCGTCAGCGCCGTGACCAAACGAGATATAGATACTGTACCTGGATCCTGAATCACGATCCTCCCCTCCTCTTCCTCCGGCGCTCACCAAAAGAGAGAAGGTACTGTACCTGGATCCTGAATCACGATCCCCCCTGCCTCTTCCTTCCGGCGACTCGAACCGACCGAGGTTCTGTACTTGGATCCTGAATCAACGATCCCTCCCTTCCTGTTCCTCCTCTACTCTACTCACTCGACCAACGTTAGATAGATGTACCTGGATCCTGATCAACACGATCCTCCTTGCCTCTTCGTCCCGGTGACTCACCAAAACCGGGAGAGGTACGTTACCTGGATCCTGAATCACGATCCCTCCCTGCCTCTTCCGTCTGCGACTCAACCAAGACAGAGATATTCTGTACCTGGATCCTGAATCACATCCCTTCCCTGCCTCTTCCGTCTCGACTCGACCAAGCCAGATGTTAGGTACTGTACCTGGATCCGAATCACGATCCTCCCTTCCTCTTCCGTCCTCGACTGAACCAAGACAGGATAAGATACTGTACCTGGCTCCTGATCACGATCCATCCCTGCCTCTTCCGTCCGTCGACTGAACAAGACAACGAGGATAGTACTGTACCTGGATCCTAATCACGATCCCTCCCTGTCCTCCTCTTCGTCTGGCGACTCACCAAGACAAGATCGTAACTGTACCTGATCCTAATCACGACCCTCCCTGCCTCTTCCTCCGCGACTCAACCAAAACATAGGATAGGTACTGTACCTGGATCCTGAATCACGATCCCTCCTGCCTCTTTCCATCCGGGACTTGACCAGACAGAATAGATACTGTACCTGGATCCTAATAGCCATCCCTCCCTGCCTCTTCTCGGTCCGCGACTCGAACAGACAGATGAATACTGACCTGATCCTGAATCAGATCCCTCCCTCCTCCTTCTCCGTCCGGCTACGTGACCAGACAGATTATACTGTACCTGGATCCTGAATCCACCATCCCTCCCTGCCCTCTTCCGTCCGGCCGACACACCAACAGAGATAGGTACCTGACCTGGATCCTGATCAAATCCCTTCCTGCCTCTTCCGTCGGCGACTCACCAAACAAGAACTGAACCTTGATCCTGATCACGATCCCTCCCTGCCTCTTTCCGTCCGGCGACTCGACCAAACGAGAGAAGCTGCTACTGGATCCTAATCATCGATCCTCCTTCCTCTTGCTCAATCCCTGCGACTGAACCAAGACAGATTTGATACGATGCGTCCTGGATCCTGAAATCACGATCCCTCCCTGCCTCTTCCTTCCGGCGACCTCAACAAAACAATCCGAGGATACTGTTACTGTAACCCTGATCCGATCCGCCCCGCGTGCCTCTTCCGTCAACGACTCAGACCAAGACAGAGTATACTGTTACTCTGATCCTGATACGATCCCTCCTCTCTTCTTCCGTCCAGGCTCGACCCAACAATGGTATGTACTTGTACTGGATTCCTGAATCTCCTATCCCTCCCTGCCTCTTCCGCCGCGACTCACCACCAAGAAGATAGATATGTACCTGGATCCTGACACAACGATCCCATCCCTGCCTCTTCCGTCCGGCGACTCGACCAAGAGCATATTATACTTACCTGGCATCCGAATGCATGAATCCCCTCCCTCCTCCTCTTTCCGTGGCGACTTCGACCAAGACGATGTATAGTACTTCGGACCTGTATCCTACTCACGACCTCCCTGCCTCTTCCGTCCGCTACTCAACAAAACAGAGGAATAGGTACTGTACCTGGATCCTGAATCACGATCCCTCCCTGCCTCTTCCCGTCGGTACTGACCACAGATTGATACTGTACTCTGGCATTAATCAATCCTCCCCTTCTTCCGTCGCGCTCTACCAAACAGAGATAGGTATTCTGTTCCCTGGATCCTGAATCACGATCCCACCCCTCCTGCCTCTTCCTCGGGCGACTCACACCAAGAAAGAGTAAGATGTACCTGTTCCTGAGACCTCCTGTGCCTCCTGCCGTCGCACTCACCACAAGATCGGTACGACCTGGATCTTCACGATCCCGTGCTTCCTCACACTCGACCAAGACAGTATTGATACTGTACCTGGACTCCATGACATCATCGATCCCTCCCTTCCTCTTCCGTCCGCTGCTCTGCACAGACAATGTGATACTGTACCTGATCCTGAATCCTATCCCTCCTGCCTCTTCCGTCCGGTGCGACTCGACAACCCAAACCAGAGGTAGGTTTACTCTACCTGGATCCTTAATCACACGATCCCCTCCCTGGCCTCTCCTCTGGACTCAACCAAATCAGAGATATAGTACTGTTGGATCCTGAATCATCGATCTCTCCCTGCCCTCTTCCTCGCACTTGGCACCAAAAATCAGGATAGATACTGTACCTGGATCTGATCCACGAGCCCTCCTCTGCCTCTTCCAGTCCGGCGACTCAACCAACCAGGAGATAGGACGTACCTGGTGTCCTGAATTGAAAGACCCTCTCCTGCCTCTCCTCCGGCGACCGAACAAGCAGATGTGTTACGGATACTGCTGACCTGACTCACGATCCTACCCTTCTCTTTCCGTCTCCGGACTCGACCATACAGATATAGATCCTGTTATCCTGGATCCTGAATCACATCCCTCCCTGCCTCTTCCGCGGCGACTTACCAAGACAGAGTATGATAACTGTAAACCTAAGATCCAATAAGAATAAAAAACACCCCTACCAACTGCATTTGGACCAAAGACAAATACGTACTTTACCTAATAATCCTAACCCTCTAAATCACGACCTAAACCAAAACAGAAGGTACTGTACATGGATCCTGATCCAACATCCCTCCCTGCCTCTTCCAGATCCGCGACACAACCAAACGCTTATGTACTGTCCCTGGATCCTGAATCCACGATCCCCTCCCTGCCCTTCTTCCGCTCCTGCACTCGACCAGACATAGGATAGTCTGTTCTTGGATCCTTAGACTCACTGGATCCTCCCGTCCTCTTCGTCCGCGACCTCACCAAACACGAGTATCTGTACTGTACGATTGCCTGAATCCAATCCCCTGCCTCTCGTCCGGCACTCAACCAAACATAGGAATAGGTACTCGTCTATGGTTCCTGAATGGACGATCCCTTCCCTTTCTATCCTCGCCTCTTCCTTCGGCGCTACACCAAGACAGATGTTAGATACTGTCACCTGGATCCAATGAATCACGTCCCTCCCTTCCCTCCTTTCCGTCCGCGACTTGACCAAGACAGATGATAGATATGTACCTGATCCTGACTACCCATCCCTCCCAATCTTCTGTCCGGCGACTACCAAACAGATAAGTCTATGTCCCTGATTCCTGAAGCACGATCCCCTCCTCTGCCTCTTCCGCCGACGCACTCGCCACAAGACAGAGGATAACTTACCTTGGATCCTCCTGAATCAGATCCCTCCCTTCGCTCGTTCCAGTCCGCGACTCACCACAACCGAGTAGAGGTAGGTACTGTACATGATCCTGAATCACAATCCCTCCCTCCTCTCCATCCGGCGCTCGACCAAACCGAGCTAGATAGCTTACCTGGATGCACTGAATCACGATCCCCCTGCTCTGTCCTCCGGCGACCGATTACCAAGACAGAGGATATCTGTACCTGGATCCTGAAATGATCCACGATCCCTCATTCCTCTTCCATCCTGCGATCATTGACCATACAGATTAGTACTGTACCTGGATTCCTGAATCACAGATCCTCTTCCCTCCGCCTCTTCCTCGCGACTCAGCCACAACAGAGGATATGGTTACTGTACCTTGGATCCTGGATTACGATCCCTCCCTCCCTCCTGCCTCTTCCTTCGCCTGACTCGCAAGACAGAAGGATACCTGTACTTGGATGCACTAATCACGTATCCCTCCCTTCCTCTTCCCGTCCGGGACTTGCGACCAAACAGAGTACTATACTGTTACCTTGGATCTGAATCACGATCCCTCCTATCTTCTCCTCCGGCGACTACTAACACAAAACAGATGATAGGTACTCTATCCGGATCCTGAATCAACGTATCCCTTATCCCTGCCTCTTCTCCGTCGAGCTCAACAAACAGAGATAGGTACTAACTGGATCCTTAATCACGATCCCTCCCTGCCCTTCCGATCAGGCGCTTACCAAACACCAGAGATATGTAACGGTCCCTGGATCCTGAATCACCGATCCCTCCCTGTCCTCTTCATCCGGCTCCCACATCCAAGAACGAGGAAAGTACGGTTGTCCTGGATCCTCCTGAATCACGATCCCTCCCTGCCTCTTTCCGTCCGGCGCTCGCCAAGACAGGAGTTACTGTACCTTGATCTGGAATCAACAATCCCTCCTTGCCTGTTCCATCCGTGCTACTTCGACCTAAGACAGATGTTAATATTATACCTGGATCCTTGATCACGATCCCTCCTTGCCTGTTTCCGTCTCGGACTCGCCCAAACAAGGATAAGGTTACGGTACCTGTATCCGGATTACGATCCCTCCCTCCTGCTCTTCCGTCCTGTCTACCATCG
Organism: Ascaphus truei; assembly: GCA_036426205.1. Classification (NCBI taxonomy): domain Eukaryota; kingdom Metazoa; phylum Chordata; class Amphibia; order Anura; family Ascaphidae; genus Ascaphus; species Ascaphus truei. The sequence continues at coordinate 690 of WSYH01017182.1, read as the reverse complement.
ACCAGACGAGGATACTGTCTTGGATCCTGAATCACGTCCCTCCTTGCCTCTCCGTCGGGACGACGCACCAACACAGATTTAGATCTGTACCGGATCCGAATCACGATCCCTCCCTCCTCTTCCGTTCCGGCGAACTCTGACCAAACAGAGATAGGATCGTCTGTACCTGGTCCGAATCACGATCCGCTGCCCTCTTCTCCGTCGCGCACTGAAAACGAGGATAGGTTCGTACTGGATCCTGACTCACACGATCCTCCCGCCTCTTCCCGTCCTGCGCCGACACCAAGCAGACGATAAGAACTGTCCCTGGATCCTGACCGATCCCCCTCCTGCCTCTTCCAGTCCGCGCGACTCACAAACAAGAGAGGTATGTACTTGGTTATCCTGATCACATCCTCCGCCTGCCTCTTTCCGATCGGACCGACGCAGACAGAGGTAGTACTGTACTGGATCCTGAATCACATCCTCCCTTCCTTTTCCCGTCCTTCTACTCTTCGCCCAAGACTGCCTCTTCCGTCCGGCGACTCAACCAAAAGAGAGGATAGGTACTGTACCTGGATCCTGAATCACGATCCCTCCCTGCCTCTTCCGTCCGGCGACTCGACCAAGAACGAGGATAGATACTGTACCTGGATCCTGAATCACGATCCCTCCCTGCCTCTTCCGTCCGGCGACTTACCCAAAACAGAG
>WSYH01017181.1:0-12233 GCA_036426205.1 Ascaphus truei | reverse complement strand
TGTGAGGTGCAAGGGGGAGAGGGATGTGAGGTGCAGGGGGGGGGGTGATGTGTGTGCTGTGTAGGGGGGTATTGTGTTTTTGATGTGGAGGGGGAGTATTATGTGTGTGGGTGAGGGGGAGAGATGGGGGTATGAGAGATAGATGGGGATTATCGCAAAGGTTGATAGTGAGGGGTTCTGGGGGAGATATGAGGATGATGACGAAGGGTGCTGGGGGAGATATGAGGATGATGATGAGGGGTGCTGGGGGAGATATGAGGATGATGATGATGATTTTACCCGTGTGGCCCAATTTTTTTTTCCTTGGAGCAGTTCGGCCCTTCTCACTTTACGAGTTGTGCAGGCCTGATCTACACACTGACAAGTGATTTGCTAAACTGCTGATCCATCCATAGTCCTGCAATCGATAGCTTTGCTCAGGGTTATTTAATGTACTGTTTTTACTAACAAAAGGAAAGTTCTGTGTATAAGAGCATGTGACCAGACAGTTACTAGATATAACTGGTGTACTGCTAGAGAGAGGGCAGGTCCCAAGAGCCAGAGCCTATCAGAAGGGGAGGAGGGTGGGACTTTCTAAAGGTTTTCTCTAGAAACCAAACTGCCTGTAAAATGAGAATAAAAAATAAAATGTACTTAAATATTTTTGTAATCATGATATTTATGTTGAAATGCTATAAGTATTTTGTCATAGTACAGAACAGATTTATTAGAAAAAAAACACATGTAGGATATTGTTTGAACTGCACCTTTAATACCTCCCGATCGGACTATCCACTGACCCTGCTGAACTGAAATGTTCATTTACCCCCTATATAACCCTACAAATTGACACGTGATATTTAACCCCTTCATAACGTAAGCAGTGACACAATAACGTCCGAAAGCTGAATGCATATATTTATTAGAAACCCAACTTTTCAAAACCAAGGGCTAACAACTAGAAAGCAATACGTGGCAGCTCCCAAGACTCCCAGCTTACATCCTGTAATGCTTGCGCTCACCAGGAACAAGGCGGGACCGCAGTACTGAGGTGGGAATGTATAGAACTGCACACCCACAGCAGCGGAGGCACGCCTGGAGGGTGGATAGTCAAGATCGCTGGGTTTGGGTTGGAGAGAGTGGATTAGTCTTAATACTTGCTGAGGTCATAGGTAGGTGCCAGAAGGGTAGTCAGAGTCTGAGGTGCCGTGGTCAAAGGTTGGAGTCAGTAGAGAAGTAGATTGTCCATTTGCCGTGGTCAGGGATGGAGAAGATCGGAAGGTCTGAGGCAAGCCGGGGTCGATAATCCAGAGCAGGGTCCAAAGTCTAGCCGGGTCGGTACACAGGAGGCAAGCAGCAACAAGGTAAATAACGCAGAGAGAACAAAGCATAGACAGAGATGTAGGAACACAAGGCTACCAATAACTATGCTCAGCCAAAGAGGAAGTGAGAGCTGAGCACAGGAGTCCAATGAGGGAAGGGGGTGGAGCAGAGGAGTGGCCTCTGCGGAGGCAGGGATAGGCTGTGAGCAGGTAACAGGTGAGGGAGATATTAGCATTGACATGCAGCTGGGGAGTGGTGGATGCGCGTCATGTGTGCACGCCACGCGGTGTGTCCATGCGGCACAAGCGGAGGGGCAGAGCCAAGCTCCATGGGAACCTCAAAAGCCCTCCGTGGGCACGCGCGCTCTGTTAAGTGCACAGGGGGCTGTACAGCAGGGGGCAAGGAGGAAGCACGCCATGGGGACGTGCTCTCAGATCACTTGCAAAGGGATGCTGGGCAGCAGGAGGGAAGGAGGGAACACGCCACAGGGGACGTGTTCCCTGATTCCTTACAGTACCCCACCCTTGAGGAGCAGCCTCAGGACGACTCCAATATGGCTTGTGGGGGTACTTGGCATGGAAGCGCCTCAGAAAACTGGGAGAATGTACTTGGTGATGGGGTATTCAGGACCTCTCTTCAGGTCCAAACCCTTTCCAGTGGACCAAGTACTGGACTGATCCCCTTGATCTTCTAGAGTCAATAATGGACTGTATCTCATACTTCTCTTGACCTTGTATGAACACCGGCTTAGGAGTAGAAGAAGTGTTAGGAAATTGAGAACTTTGAAACACAGGCTTAAGGAGAGAAACATGAAAGACTGAAGGTATTTTCATAGAAGGAGGCAGTTGTAACCGGTACCCGACCGGATTGATTTGCTCCAAAATGGAAAATTGGCCCAGGAACCTGTTAGCCAGTTTAAGGGTCGGTGTCTTCAGGCTTATATTTTTGGAAGAGAGTCACACCCTGTCTCCTGGTTTGAAGTCGGCACCTTGCGCCAATGACTGTCCGCTTGATCATTTTGTCTGCGAATTGCTTCCACAAGAGTCCTCTGAATCCTCTTCCAAGATTCTTGTAAATAATTGATTCTGTTGTCCGCTGCTGGGATCCAGGAGGCAGGAGAGAATATGGGAAGCCATTCCGGGTGAAATCTATAATTGATAAAGAATGGTGATTCTTGTGTGGATTCGTTCCTTAAAGAATTGTGGGCAAACGCTGCCCATGGGAGAAGGTCCACCCAATCATCTTGGGGGCGTCGGAAATGAAGCATAAATATTGTTCCAAAGTTTGGTTAGTTCTTTCAGTCTGTCCATTGGTTTCGGAATGATACCCTGAAGGAAAATTAAGAGCAATGTCCATTCTTTGTGCGAATGCACGCCACAATTTAGAGACGAATTGAGGACCACGGTCAGATACTATGGTCAGTGGTACCCCGTGAACACAAAAAATCTCTTTGACAAAGATATCCGCTAAGGTAGCAGAATTGGGTAGGCCTCTGAGAGGGATGAAGTGATATTGTTTTAAAAATCTGTCGACAACAACCAAAATAGTATTCATTCCTTTATAAATAGGAAGCTCAACAATAAAATCCAAAGAGAGATGACTCCAGGGGCATTCAGGCACTGGCAGTGGGTGTAGGAGACCCGGTGGTTTGTTGCGTGCAGCTTTACCCTAAGCACAGATAGAACAGAACTTGACCAACTCCAAAATCTCCTTTAACATGGTAGGCCACCAGAAGGTTCGTCTGATGAGGTCAGAAGTTCTTCTGGTACCAGGATAACCGGCAGACTTAGATGAATAACCCCAGTATAGAATCTTGTTATGAAATTGAGGCGCAGCATATAGACAGCCATCCGGCACCTCAAGACCATTGGGAATGCATGTCTGAGTAGCCAAAATGTCATCCAGGATATCAAAAGAATGGGCAGAAATAACGTATTTGAAAGGAAGGATAGTCTCTGATATATCTTCAGACTTGTCTTCTACCAAGAACTGGCGGGACAGTGCATCAGCTTTCTGTTTTTTTGACCTGGGAATATAAGAAATAAGATAATTGAATTTAGAGAAGAAGAGAGACCAACGGTCCTGACGAGCTCCAACTGACGAGCTCTAAGATGATGGGCGTTTTCTATGTACAGCAAGTTTTAATGATCTGTGAGAATTTAAATGGGATTTTAAGTACTTTCCAAGAGGCGTCTCCATTCTTGTTGTGCAAGTTTGATAGCGAGGAGCTCCCTGTAGCCAATGTCAAAATTCTGTTCCGCCGTGGAAAATTTCTTAGAAAAGAAACCACAGGGGTGAAGCTTGGCCTGAGGGGATTGCCTTTGAGAAAGAATAGCGCCTGTGCCAACATCAGATGCGTATACCTTCAGAGTAAAAGATAGTTTGGGATCTGGGTGACACAAGATAGGTGCAGAGCCAAAAGCTTTTGTGAGAGATTTGATGAATTTGCGATAATAATTAGCAAATCCTAAGAATAGTTTAATTGCTTTCAAGGAGGTCGGCTGTGGTCATTCTAGCACTGCCTTGAGTTTGGCAGGGTCCATGGAGAATCCGGTGCCCGAAATAATATCGCCCAGGAAAGAAATGGATTTCTGGTGAAATAGGCAATTCTCTAGTTTGGCGTAAAGGAGATTCTCCAGAAGGCGAGACAAGATCAGCTTAGTGTGATGGATGTGTTCTGAGAGAGATTTAGAAAAGATGAGAATGTCGTCAAGATAGACTATGACAAAAAGATTGAGAAGATCTCGAAAAATCTAATTTACGAATTCTTGGAAGACTGCTGGAGCATTACAAAGGCCAAAGGGCATGACTAAATATTCGTAATTCCCATCACGAGTGTTGAAGGCCGTCTTCCATTCATCGCATTGGCGTAAACGGACAAGATTATATGCTCCTCGAAGGTCCAATTTGGAAAAGATAGTGGACCCTTGTAAGCGATCAAAAAGCTCAGAGATGAGCACTGGGGGGTAACACTTCTTCACTGGGATGTTATTAAGACCCCTGTAGTCAAAACAAGGGCGTAGAGACCCGTCTTTCTTTTTAACAAAGAAAAAGCCAGCCCCTGCTGGGGACGAAGAATTCCGAAAAATCCCCTCTTAGGGATTTCTTGAATATATTCAGACATAGATTTGGTCTCAGGAAGAGAAAGAGGGTAAAATCTGGCTTTGGGAAGAACAGAGCCTGGCAAAAGATCAATCGGGCAATCAAAATGCCGATGTGGGGGAAGAACCTCAGAGCGTACCTTGTCGTAGACGTCTTTGAACTCAGCATAAACTTCAGGAAGAGTAGATTTGTCTTCTTTAGGGACCTTTAAACCGCAGGTTTGTTGTCTCTGACTGAAACAAGACTTGGTACATTGAGGGCTCCCCTGTATGGGTCCTTTGTTGGTCCAATCCAACTGTGGGTAGTGCCGTTGAAGCCAGGGGAGGCCTAGAATTACCTCAACGGATGGTGTATGGATTATGTCCAGAATGATCTCCTCCATATGGCCGTCTTTAGTGATGAGAGAGTGTTTGCAAGTCTTCTGAGAGATGAAGGTTGGCTGGAGGGGACGTCCTCGATGGCTTCCAACCCGACAGGCACACATTTATGGAGAAGCGGGATCCTGTTCCTTAAAGCAAAGTCTTGGACAATAAAATTACCTCCAGAACCGGAGTCAATGAAGGCGTATGTAGAGACCTGGAACTTGTCACCCTTGAGAAGAATGGCGAGCATGATCCGGCTTGACAAATATTCCTGGGAAGAAGGGGAAGGAGAGATAGTACTCAATGTGATCCCCTTATACCTCATTGAGCTTTGGCGTTTCCTGGTTTGAGTGGGCAGCGAGATAGTTGATGACTGGATAGAAAAAAGGTAGGTATGGCGGTTCACACCCATCCATAGGGTAAGGATAAAGCGCAAACAATAAATAAAACAATATCTTTTAATGTGCACTAGACATTACAAGATGCCACAAGAACACTCTGACGCGTTTCGTCCTGTAACTAGGACTTTGTCAAAGAGTAACTGGTATGAGCACAGAGTGATTGCAATATGGTGGCGCCTCAAAAGCTATTGGCTATGCATAATTAATACGTCATCACAAGCCCATCTGTTGTATAAAAAGAAAAAGCTTGAAAAGAAGGAAATAAGCAATTATAGAAACTCTTATATAAATAACCGAGGCGCCTCGTAATAGAAACCACCAATGGCTCAAAAAAAATACAAAACAATATGGTAAAAGAGTAATACATATGAGAAAAAGGAGAAAAAAAAATAATATAATGTTAAAAATCAGGAAAGTGATAAAAATAAAATCATAGTGTGTGATTAAAAGAACCAAAGAACTGTGGCAAAGTTAAAAAGAACAAACATTTGTAGCAATATATAAAGCAGTGAAAAATCTATCATATAATATTCATAAAATATATATGACTATAAATGGATCGAGGAATGGATAGAAAAATAACAATAATGTAAGAGGTTACTATATAAACCCCAACAATAATTAATAAGAGAGAGATGCAAAGGATATACATATCATGAACAATTTAAGTAGTCAAAAAATGTTTAAGCTCCCATTCGATGTTAATGCGTGTGGGCTGTAAAGTATTCATGGTATAGATCCAATGCTTCTCTCTCGTATTTAATTTATTCTGTCTGTCACCCCCTCTGGGGTGAACCGGTACATGGTCTATAACATGGAATGTAACATTAGCAATGCCCCCTAGAGGGCATTGGGAAAATGACGTGATACTGGATGTGTCAAATCTTTCTTTATGATTAGTCTCACATGTTCTTGTATTCTAAGTCAAAGTGATCTAATAGTATGACCAATATAGGATTTTTTGCAACCACATTGTAAGTGGTAGATGACCTACAGTGGCGGCCGCCTTTAGCCTCGTGCGGCCGTAGCGGCGCAACTCTGATAACCGCGAACAGATGAATTTTGTGTTTTTTTTGTCCAGAGTGTATTGCGGTATTCTAGCGCTCCTAATATTAGCATTTTTTTATCGCTGTCTGCAATACTGCAATACCGTCTAAAAACTCAGTGGGGCGTTCGCGAGCTGTTGTCTTCGAAGTCTAATACTTTAGCAGTTCAACCTACGTCAGTATACAGTCTGCGTGTGCGCGCGCAGTAATTGTAAATGTGCATATTTATACATGCATTTGCAGTGCTGTATGTCTCATTTGAAAATTGTTGAAACGCATAGGCGTGTACAGTACTGTAACAGTGTCACATTTCGGCATATACAGCGCTCTCCCCTCACTCGCCCCCGCACACACACAGGATAATTTACTGCACTGCAGGGTATTTCAACTTCATATCTTCTCTACAGTGCAGTACACCTCTCCCACACCATTCCTTTGAATGTGTGTCTTTCTGGTTTCAATCACATTCCTGCTTGCTTGCGAAGTTCAAGAGTGATTTTTTATTTTTATTTTCTCCACAAGCCTGCCTAAACCATCTTGATATTACGATATTCAATCTGTGCTGTAGCTTTTGACTGCGACACTGTGCGTTTGACTGCACATGGTTGATTTGTGTTCTTTTTATGTACTGTATTTGGGGGTGTAGGGATCAAATTATTATGATGACCTGCCTTTTGAAAAGATGCCATTTCTATGAACTGCAGTACAGCTAATCCTTCATGCAGCTGTACCCTGTACCCCCCTCCCCCATGCACACACACAAGGCTCGCTCAAGGATTTGAAACTCTTATCGACAGACACCTCTCCAGAGCCATTCCGTTTCTAAAGCTTGCCATTGTGTTTTTAATCCGTCTCTAGCCGAGCATCACCTCTCTGCGCCTGTGTGCCTAATTTTCCTATTGTTGTCTTAGAGTCACCTCTCTGTAATCCTCTTTGGGAATGGAGCTATCCTTTGGGAAGGGAGCTATCCTTTGGGAAGGATTACTGCGCAGGACTCACCCATCCACCCCCCAACCCTTTGAGGCTTTGTTTACGGTAACGCTTTTGAAAATCCCTTCTCGAATTTGATATGTAAATCTGATTTGCACAGCACTGTGAAATTGAGAGTTAAAAAAACATTATCTGATTCATGTTGTTTATGCAGTAAATTACCACTTTTTGTCATTCTTTCTTTTTCTTTGGTGTAGGTGTTGGGGGGGGGGTTGTCAATGATTATGATTATCATGAATGTAAAGAAATATTGCTTTTATTTGATCAGGAACAAAAAAAACAATTATAAAAATAATCATGAATAATACAAAATGCAGTCTTTATTCAGTTCTTCTGTCAGATGGAAATTGAGGGCCGGTTGATAATCATGAATAATGCACATTGATAATAATATTAATTAATAATATATAATATATAATAATATATATATGTAGTAATATAATTGTTTCCGTCTTTATCTTCTTCCTCATTCTGTGTACAGTACAGTAGTTCATTGAGAGAGGAGAGGTTTTGTGTAAATCATGACTGCAGTTTTGATACTGTACACTTAACTGTACAAACAGTTCAAAAACTTTACATGATACCCCCCCTCTCCCCAAGTCCATCCTTTTTTTTCTGAAAAGACAAGAAAACAAAAAATTAGTGCAGTTAGGTGCATACTGTATTATGGCATTGTGTACTGTATAGCTACTAAATATTGAACTACAGTGCGCAGTTAGTACTTTCAAACTAGTATATACTGGAACTACTGTATACTTTGACTACTGTTAAATACTTTGTAACCAGATGGCTGGTGCTGCTCTCTCTGGAAAGAACAAAATTGAGCAGTTAGGTGCATACTGTATTATGGCATTGTGTACTGTATAGCTACTCCATATTATACTACAGTATGCAGTTAGTACTGTCAAACTAGTCTATACTGGAACTACTGTATACTGTGACAACTGTTAAATACTTTGTAACCATATGGCTGGTGCTGCTCTCTCTGTAAAGAAAAAAATTGAGCAGTTAGGTGCATACTGTATTATGGCATTGTGTACTGTATAGCTACTCCATATTGGACTACAGTATGCAGTTAATACTGTCAAACTAGTCTATACTGGAACTACTGTATACTGTGACTACTAGGAAAGAAAAAATCTGTGACATACTTACCTGTATCATACTGTACTTACAATACTACAGTATAGTACTATACCATACTACCTTCCTGATGCTTGCCCATTACGTGCGATCACAATGGGCAACACAGTCGCAATATGGTCAAAATATTTATTGCATCGTTCCACGGTGAGTACATCGTTCCAAAAACTCAGTATGCCCTGCGCCAACTCATCCTTTTTGTAGGGTTTCACGACTTTTCAGATATGGTCCTTCAGCTGATGCCAGACCATTTCGATCGGATTGAAGTCTGGCGATCTGTTATTGGAGGGGGAAAAAAAGGAAAATTAGTTTAAGAGATACAGTACACAGTAAAAACAATGGGAAAAAATGAGACACGGTTACCGCACCTACTCCGCTGGCGTCTTCACCCAGTTGATACCACGCTCAAGGATATGCGCTGTTGATGCGGTGTGCTTCAGATCGTTGTCCTGGTAGAAACGGTGACCATCCGGGAACTCATATGTGATGTATTCCACAATCTCAGGCACAATTTTCTCTTGGAAGAAAGCTTTATTCATGATTCCTATAACAAGAAAAGAAAAGTGCTCAAAAAACTGCACACTAGTACAGTACAGTGCGTAAGGCAAAAGCGTGTGACATACATTTTACTGTACCTTCAAAGATGATGATGCATCCTGGTCCATGCCAAGAGATGGAACCCCACACATGCATCTTCACAGGGTGTTTTGGACGCGGCTTCATAGATATGCGACCTTTTTTGTGGAATGCAAAGGTGGCAAATTTCTCCAGCGAAACAGTTGACTCGTCAGTGAAGATGCAATCCTGGAAAGTTTCTCCACTGTCGATCCATGCCTGGGCCTGGACCGCTCTCTTGATTTTGTTAAAGTCCCTTATCATAGGGTACACTCTGTAATGACAAGGAATAAATAATTTTAGAGGTACAGTTTCTTAAACAACACTTTTATCTCCTGTACTGTCCAGTACTAACATCACACGTCCATATTTCCATCCAATTCTGCATCTAATCTTCTTTATGCTGGTCTCGGATACAGTGAGATTGTGATTTTGCTGCAGAATGTATTTGACCCTTAATGCACTCTTCTTATCATTCTCTTCACTTATTTTGTCGACCAAAAGATATTTTCTCTCTACAATGTACAGAAAAACAACAATCCGGTAAGTTACAGTGCAGTAGGCCACAAGCACAGCACATCATTTGCAGTAAAAATAGTATACAATGAGATAGATCTACACAATATACAGTTCTATTAATATGCAGCAATATACACAATAGATATACTGTAGTTATATAAATATACCGAAATAACTATAAAATTAGATAAATCTACACAATATATAGTTCTATTAATATGCAGCAATATAAACAATAATAGATATACTGTATTATATAGTTATATAAATATACTTACGCGTTAGTTACCGTTGGTGTCCTCGTGCGTTGTTTGTTTTTTCCGTGTGCATGATAGCACACGGTGGTTGATGGCACAACGAGGCCAGAAGCAGCTAACCAGCGTTGGATATCTGCAATTTCGTTGTCCGCTCTTGTACATCTCCTTAATTCTCATGCTGAGATCCTTTGAAATCTTTTTAACAGGCATTGCTGCGAGTAGAAAGAAATACAAACACAACAATGTATATTCGATGTTTAGTCGATGTGTATTCAATGTGCAGTGAATCCACAAAATGGATGGTGTATTTATACGTTAATATCTCACATTAGAGTACGCCCACTTTCAACACCTGTACCTCGTTGCCATGCATAAAAGGTTACACACTTTGCATAGCCCACCACTCGATGATCTTTATCTGAACTTGCCCTTGTCCAGATACTGCATTGTGCCATCTGCTTCCATGGATCAACCCCGATTCTATGGACACAAGAAGCCACTCGCCTCTGCCGTGCCTATCACACAGAAAAAGCGAAAGGCGGCAGCCATTTCCAAGCCAAGGCCAAAGCGACAGGCTAAGGCTAATAAAGAAAACCTTCTGCTGACCCAAAAGGCAAAGGGTTTTAATACACGTAAGCCTTATTATGTCAAGAAGAAATACGGTGATGTACACTCAACGCAAAACAAATGGCAGCCAACCTATCAAACACGCAGGCCACTTCCTCGTTTATGGTTCGACGACTCTGCCGCCGCTCTTGCGGAAATCTACAGCCCATCTTCTCCACTAATCGTCCACGACGCTGCCGCCGCTCTCCCGGAAACCCACAGGCCATCTTCGCCATTGCACTTCGACGACGCAGCCGCTGGTGCCCCTGAAATCCACAGGTCACTTTCTCCATCCCTCTTCGATGATGCTACCACTTCTCCTCTCCCGGAAATCCACAGGTCGCCTCCTCCATCCTTCTTCGACTACGCTGCTGCTTCTCCTCTCCCGGAAATCCACAGGTCACCTCCTCCTACATCCTTCTTCGACGACGCTGCCGCTTCTCTCCATGGAACCCCCATCTCATCCTCCGTAGCACCCATCCACCCAGATGTCCACAGCACGCCATGCACAAGAACCAGCTCGTTAGACCGCATGCTGAATTGGTTAAGTGTGGATATCCCCGGGAACTCTACTGTGCTGTTAAAGATAGATCTGCTTCTGGAGACCATGCTAAATATGGATCAACGGATGCAGAAGATGGATCAACTGATGGAGAAGATGGATCGACGGATGGAGAAGATAGAGACTGACATAGCGGGGATACATAATTTGCTCGGGGTTCATGCCCCTGTATCCCCGACGCCGGAGCAGGAGGGTGGCATGGATGTGATGAATGGGACCTTCGACCGCCTTCCAACACCCAGCACACCCCCTCCACCAGAAGAATTTGTGTACATGTATGCCGTTGAGGCGGAGGATAACATGACAACCTCGTCAAGACCACGCCAGGAGACAACACTGCGACCAAGACAAGAGGAAAGCTTCCTCCCAGACAACCTACCCTCGCACGCCGCAACAAGCACACCTGCTCACAGAAGAACACCCACTCCCAGAACCCAACCTACATACGCTTGCATCGATACGGTGCCCGACTTCATCCTGCGCGAGCTGCAACCGGCACTCAGGGAGAAGTATAGGTTGATGAGTGCTGGTTTACCCCAGAAGTATGCCATGTTAATTTTTAAGCACCACGTGTCCTACTTGGTATACTGCAGGTGGGTATTCAAAGTGAACTACGAAGGAAATCGCGAAAAATGGCGCTTCCTGAAAGTTTAAGAAGGACTATTGTGGAGGGATTGCGGCGCTATTTTTCAATAACAGATCCTTTAATGAAAATCGTTTGAGACTCCATTAATGGCATTTTGCGCCATACAAGGCATCGGCCCTGGAAGGACAATCTGGTGGGGATCGCATTTGCGTGACTTTTCAACTGTTGTTTATTTTTTGTAAATGTTTTTGTAAATGTTTTGACTTTCTGTACTTTAATAAAGGAGATATTGCGTGTTTTAATTTGTATTAATAAATAATTGTTTTTACTTACTGTACACAGGACCTGCACAATTCCAGTCCCCGAGGGCTGCAAACAGGCCCGGTTTTTAAGGTTATCCTGAAAACTGGGCTTGTTTGCGGCCCTCAAGGACTGGAGTTGTGCAGGCCTGACTGACTGTTCTGTACACCATCCTACTGTAAATGTTTTGACTTTCTGTACTTTAATAAAGGAGATGTTGCGTTTTTTAAATTTTATGAATAAAGAATTTTTTTTAATAACACCATACTGTTGTGCTGTACATGTTTTGACTTTCTGTACTTTAATAAAGGAGATGTTGCGTGTTTTAACTTGTATTAATAAAGAAATGTTTTTACTTACTTTACACAGGACCTGCACAATTCCAGTCCCCCAGGGCCGCAAACAGGCCCAGTTTTCAAGGTTCTCCTGAAAACCGGGCCTG